>JANKYH010000917.1:0-77464 GCA_027475595.1 Populus davidiana x Populus alba var. pyramidalis
AACGCGATCCAACGGTCGGATCTATAGTTATGGACCTTTTGAGCCGGTATTCTAGTCGTCTCTGTGGAATTGCCAGACCGGACGTTGTAGTCGTGTCCTATCGATTCCACGCAACTCCAGGGGAAACAGCCTCCGGAAACTCATGAACGAAATTTTAACGCGATCCAATGGTCGGATCTATAGTTATGGACCTTTTGGGCCGGTTATTGTGGTCGTGTCGATGGAATGGACCGACCGGACGTCGTCGTCGTCGTCGTGTCGTACCGATTCAACGCAACTCTATGGGAAACAGACTCCGGAAACTCGTGAAAAACATTTAAGCGCGATCCAACGGCCAGATCTGTAGTTATGGACCTTTTGAGCCGGTATTCTGGTCGTGTCGGTGGAATTGCCAGTCTGGACGTCGTATTCGAGTCGTATCGATTCCACGCAACTCCGTGGGAAACTGACTCCGGAAACTCGTGAAAAACATTTAACCGCGATCTAACGGTCGGATCTACAATTATGGACCTTTTGAGCTGGTATTCTGGTCGTCTCTGTGGAATTGCCCGACCGGACGTTGTACTCGTGTCCTACCGATTCCACGCAACTCCAGGGGAAACAGCCTCCGGAAACTCGTGAACGAAATTTTAACGCGATCCAACGGTCGGATCTATAGTTATGGACCTTTTGAGCCGGTATTCTGGTCGTCTGTGGAATTGCCAGACCGGACGTTGTAGTCGTGTCCTATCGATTCCACGCAACTCCAGGGAAACAACCTCCGGAAACTCGTGAACGAAATTTTAACGCGATCGAACGGTCGGATCTATAGTTATGGACCTTTTGGGCCGGTTATTGTGGTCGTGTTGATGGAATGGACCGACTGGACGTCGTCGTCGTCGTCGTGTCATACCGATTCAACACAACTCTATGGAAACAGACTCAAACTCGTGAAAAACTTTAAGCGCGATCCAACGGTCGGATCTATAGTTATGGACCTTTTGAGCCGGTATTCTGGTCGTCTCTGTGGAATTGCCCGACCGGACGTGGTAGTCGTGTCGTACCGATTCAACGCAACTCCATGGGAAACAGGCTCCGGAAACTCGTGAACAAAATTTGAGCGCGATCCAAAGGTCGGATCTATAGTTATGGACCTTTTCAGCCGGTATTCTGGTCGTGTCGGTGGAATTGCCCGACCGAACGTTGTAGTCGTGTCCTATCGATTCCACGCAACTCCAGGGGAAACAGCCTCCGGAAACTCGTGAACGAAATTTTCACGCGATCCAACGGTCGGATCTATAGTTATGGACCTTTTGAGCCGGTATTCTGGTCGTCTCTGTGGCATTGCCAGACCGGACGTTGTAGTCGTGTCCTATCGATTCCACGCAACTCCAGGGGAAACAACCTCCGGAAACTCGTGAACGAAATTTTAACGCGATCCAACGGTCGGATCTATAGTTATGGACCTTTTGGGCCGGTTATTGTCGTCGTGTCGTACCGATTCAACGCAACTCTATGGGAACACAGACTCCGGAAACTCGTGAAAAACATTTAAGCGAGATCCAACGGTCAGATCTGTAGTTATGGACCTTTTGAGCCGGTATTCTGGTCGTCTCGGTGGAATTGCTCGACCGGACGTGGTAGTCGTTTCCTACCGATTCCACGCAACTACATGGGAAACAGGCTCCGGAAACTCGTGAACAAAATTTGGCGCGATCCAATTGTCTCGATCTATAGTTATGGACCTTTTCAGCCGGTATTCTGGTCGTGTCGGTGGAATTGCCAGTCTAGACGTCGTATTCGAGTCGTATCGATTCCACGCAACTCCGTGGGAAACTGACTCCGGAAACTCGTGAAAAACATTTAACCGCGATCCAACGGTCGGATCTACAATTATGGACCTTTTGAGCTGGTATTCTGGTCGTCTCTATGGAATTGCCCGACCGGACGTTGTAGTCGTGTCCTACCGATTCCACGCAACTCCAGGGGAAACAGCCTCCGGAAACTCGTGAACGAAATTTTAACGCGATCCAACGGTCGGATCTATAGCTATGGACCTTTTGGGCCGGTTATTGTGGTCGTGTCGATGGAATGGACCGACCGGACGTCGTCGTCGTCGTCGTGTCGTACCGATTCAACGCAACTCTATGGGAAACACACTCCGGAAACTCGTGAAAAACATTTAAGCGCGATCCAACGGTCAGATCTGTAGTTATGGACCTTTTGAGCCGGTATTCTGGTCGTCTCGCTGGAATTACCAGTCCGGACGTCGTATTCGTGTCGTATCGATTCCACGCAACTCCATGGGAAACTGACTCTGGAAACTCGTGAAAAAAATTTAACCGCGATCCAACGGTCGGATCTATAGTTATGGACCTTTTGAGCCGGTATTCTGGTCGTCTCGGTGGAATTGCCCGACCGGACGTGGTAGTCGTTTCCTACCGATTCCACGCAACTACATGGGAAATAGGCTCCGGAAACTCGTGAACAAAATTTGATCGCGATCCAAAGGTCGGATCTATAGTTATGGACCTTTTCAGCCGGTATTCTGGTCGTGTCGGTGAAATTACCAGTCCGGACGTCGTATTCGTGTCGTATCGATTCCACGCAACTCCGTGGGAAACTGACTCTGGAAACTCGTGAAAAAACTTTAACCGTGATCCAACGGTTGGATCTATAGT
This sequence comes from Populus davidiana x Populus alba var. pyramidalis, assembly GCA_027475595.1. Lineage (NCBI taxonomy): Eukaryota > Viridiplantae > Streptophyta > Magnoliopsida > Malpighiales > Salicaceae > Populus > Populus davidiana x Populus alba var. pyramidalis. The sequence goes on from JANKYH010000917.1 coordinate 2,661, forward strand.
TATGACATTTTGAGCCGGTCTGTATTCTGTCTCTGTGGAATTGCCCGACCGGACGTCGTATTCGAGTCGTATCGATTCCACGCAACTCTGTGGCAAAACTGACTCTGGAAACTCGTGAAAAAAATTAAACCGCGATCCAACGGTCGGATCTATAGTTATGGACCTTTTGAGCCGGTATTCTGGTCGTCTCGGTGGAATTGCCCGACCGGACATGGTAGTCGTTTCCTACCGATTCCACGCAACTACATGGGAAACAGGCTCCGGAAACTCGTGAACAAAATTTGTGCGCGATCCAAAGGTCGGATCTATAGTTATGGACCTTTTCAGCCGGTATTCTGGTCGTGTCGGTGGAATTGCCAGTCTGGACGTCGTATTCGAGTCGTATCGATTCCACGCAACTCCGTGGGAAACTGACTCCGGAAACTCGTGAAAAAAATTTAACCGCGATCCAACGGTCGGATCTATAGTTATGGACCTTTTGAGCCGGTATTCTGGTCGTCTCGGTGGAATTGCCCGACCGGACGTGGTAGTCGTTTCCTACCGATTCCACGCAACTACATGGGAAATAGGCTCCGGAAACTCGTGAACAAAATTTGATCGCGATCCAAAGGTCGGATCTATAGTTATGGACCTTTTCAGCCGGTATTCTGGTCGTGTCGGTGAAATTACCAGTCCGGACGTCGTATTCGTGTCGTATCGATTCCACGCAACTCCGTGGGAAACTGACTCTGGAAACTCGTGAAAAAACTTTAACCGTGATCCAACGGTTGGATCTATAGTTATGGACATTTTGAGCCAGTATTCTGGTCGTCTCTGTGGAATTGCCCGACCGGACGTCGTATTCGAGTCGTATCGATTCCACGCAACTCTATGGCAAAACTGACTCTGGAAACTCGTGAAAAAAATTAAACCGCGATCCAACGGTCGGATCTATAGTTATGGACCTTTTGAGCCGGTATTCTGGTCGTCTCGGTGGAATTGCCCGACCGGACATGGTAGTCGTTTCCTACCGATTCCACGCAACTACATGGGAAACAGGCTCCGGAAACTCGTGAACAAAATTTGTGCGCGATCCAAAGGTCGGATCTATAGTTATGGACCTTTTCGGCCAGTATTCTGGTCGTGTCGGTGGAATTACCAGTCCGGACGTCGTATTCGTGTCGTATCGATTCCACGCAACTCCATGGAAAACTGACTCTGGAAACTCGTGAAAAACATTTAACCGCGATCCAACGGTCGGATCTATAGTTATGGACCTTTTAAGCCGGTATTCTGGTCGTCTCTGTGGAATTGCCCGACCGGACGTTGTAGTCGTGTCCTACCGATTCCACGCAACTCCAGGGGAAACAGCCTTCAGAAACTCGTGAATGAAATTTTAGCTCGATCCAACGGTCGTATCTATAGTTATGGACCTTTTGAGCCGGTATTCTGGTCGTCTCGGTGGAATTGCCCGACCGGACGTGGTAGTCGTGTCCTACCGATTCCACGCAACTACATGGGAAACTCGTGAACACAATTTGAGCGCGATCCAAAGGTCGGATCTATAGTTATGGACCTTTTCAGCCAGTATTCTGGTCGTGTCGGAGCAATTACCAGTCCGGACGTCGTATTCGTGTCGTATCGATTCCACGCAACTCCATGGGAAACTGACTCTGGAAACTCGTGAAAAAAATTTAACCGCGATCCAACGGTCGGATCTATAGTTATGGACCTTTTGAGCCGGTATTCTGGTCGTCTCGGTGGAATTGCCCGACCGGACGTGGTAGTCGTTTCCTACCGATTCCACGCAACTACATGGGAAATAGGCTCCGGAAACTCGTGAACAAAATTTGATCGCGATCCAAAGGTCGGATCTATAGTTATGGACCTTTTCAGCCGGTATTCTGGTCGTGTCGGTGGAATTGCCAGTCTGGACGTCGTATTCGAGTCGTATCGATTCCACGCAACTCCGTGGGAAACTGACTCCGGAAACTCGTGAAAAACATTTAACCGCGATCTAACGGTCGGATCTACAATTATGGACCTTTTGAGCTGGTATTCTGGTCGTCTCGGTGGAATTGCCCGACCGGACATGGTAGTCGTTTCCTACCGATTCCACGCAACTACATGGGAAACAGGCTCCGGAAACTCGTGAACAAAATTTGTGCGCGATCCAAAGGTCGGATCTATAGTTATGGACCTTTTCAGCCGGTATTCTGGTCGTGTCGGTGGAATTGCCAGTCTGGACGTCGTATTCGAGTCGTATCGATTCCACGCAACTCCGTGGGAAACTGACTCCGGAAACTCGTGAAAAACATTTAACCGCGATCTAACGGTCGGATCTACAATTATGGACCTTTTGAGCTGGTATTCTGGTCGTCTCTGTGGAATTGCCCGACCGGACGTTGTAGTCGTGTCCTACCGATTCCACGCAACTCCAGGGGAAACAGCCTCCGGAAACTCGTGAACGAAATTTTAACGCGATCCAACGGTCGGATCTATAGTTATGGACCTTTTGAGCCGGTATTCTGGTCGTCTCTGTGGAATTGCCAGACCGGACGTTGTAGTCGTGTCCTATCGATTCCACGCAACTCCAGGGGAAACAACCTCCGGAAACTCGTGAACGAAATTTTAACGCGATCGAACGGCCGGATCTATAGTTATGGACCTTTTGGGCCGGTTATTGTGGTCGTGTCCATGGAATGGACCGACTGGACGTCGTCGTCGTCATCGTGTCGTACCGATTCAACGCAACTCTATGGGAAACAGACTCTGGAAACTCGTGAAAAACATTTAAGCGCGATCCAACGGTCGGATCTTTAGTTATGGACCTTTTGAGCCGGTATTTTGGTCGTGTCGATGGAATGGACCGACCGGACGTCGTCGTCGTGTCGTACCGATTCAACGCAACTTTATGGGAAGCAAACTCTGGAAACTCGTGAAAAACATTTAAGCGCGATCCAACGGTCAGATCTGTAGTTATGGACCTTTTGAGCCGGTATTCTGGTCGTCTCTGTGGAATTGCAAGACCGGACGTTGTAGTCGTGTCCTACCGATTCCACGCAACTCCAGGGGAAACAGCCTCCGGAAACTAGTGAACGAAATTTTAACGCGATCCAACGGTGGGATCTATAGTTATGGACCTTTTGGGCCGGTTATTTTGGTCGTGCCGATGGAATGGACCGACCGGACGTCGTCGTCGTCGTCGTGTCGTACCGATTCAACGCAACTCTATGGGAAACAGACTCCGGAAACTCGTGAAAAAAATTTAAGCGCGATCCAACGGACAGTTCTGTAGTTATGGACCTTTTGAGCCGGTATTCTGGTCGTCTCTATGGAATTGCCCGACCGGACGTTGTAGTCGTGTCCTACCGATTCAACGCAACTACATGGGAAACTCGTGAACAAAATTTGAGCGCGATCCAAAGGTCGGATCTATAGTTATGGACCTTTTCAGCCAGTATTCTGGTCGTGTCGGTGGAATTACCAGTCCGGACGTCGTATTCGTGTCGTATCGATTCCACACAACTCCATGGGAAACTGACTCTGGAAACTCGTGAAAAAAATTTAACCGCGATCCAACGGTCGGATCTATAGTTATGGACCTTTTGAGCCGGTATTCTGGTCGTCTCTGTGGAAATTGCCCGACCGGACGTTGTAGTCGTGTCCTACCGATTCCACGCAACTCTATGGGAAACAGCCTTTAGAAACTCGTGAATGAAATTTTAGCGCGATCCAACGGTCGTATCTATAGTTATGATCCTTTTGAGCCGGTATTCTGGTCGTCTCTGTGGAATTGCCAGACCGGACGTTGTAGTCGTGTCCTATCGATTCCACGCAACTCCAGGGGAAACAACCTCCGGAAACTCGTGAACGAAATTTTAACGCGATCGAACGGTCGGATCTATAGTTATGGACCTTTTGGGCCGGTTATTGTGGTCGTGTCGATGGAATGGACCGACTGGACGTCGTCGTCGTCGTCGTGTCGTACCGATTCAACGCAACTCTATGGGAAACAGACTCCGGAAACTCGTGAAAAACATTTAAGCGCGATCCAACGGTCGGATCTATAGTTATGGACCTTTTGAGCCGGTATTCTGGTCGTCTCTGTGGAATTGCCCAACCGGACGTGGTAGTCGTGTCGTCCCGATTCAACGCAACTCCATGGGAAACAGACTCCGGAAACTCGTGAACAAAATTTGAGCGCGATCCCAAGGTCGGATCTATAGTTATGGACCTTTTCAGCCGGTATTCTGGTCGTGTCGGTGGAATTGCCCGACCGAACGTTGTAGTCGTGTCCTACCGATTCCACGCAACTCCAGGGGAAACAGCCTCCGGAAACTCGTGAACGAAATTTTAACGCGATCCAACGGTCGGATCTATAGTAATGGACCTTTTGAGCCGGTATTCTGGTCGTCTCTGTGGCATTGCCAGACCGGACGTTGTAGTCGTGTCCTATCGATTCCACGCAACTCCAGGGGAAACAGCCTTCGGAAACTCGTGAATGAAATTTTAACGCGATCCAACGGTCGGATCTATAGTTATGGACCTTTTGGGCCGGTTATTGTCGTCGTGTCGTACCGATTCAACGCAACTCTATGGGAAACAGACTCCGGAAACTCGTGAAAAACATTTAAGCGCGATCCAACGGTCAGATCTGTAGTTATGGACCTTTTGAGCCGGTATTCTAGTCGTCTCGGTGGAATTGCCCGACCGGACGTGGTCGTCGTGTCGTACCGATTCAACGCAACTCCATGGGAAACAGACTCCGAAAACTCGTGAAAAAAATTTAAGCGCAATCCAATGGTCAGTTCTGTAGTTATGGACCTTTTGAGCCGGTATTCTGGTCGTCTCGGTGGAATTGCCCGACCGGACGTTGTAGTCGTGTCCTACCGATTCCACGCAACTCCAGGGGAAACAGCCTCCGGAAACTCGTGAACGAAATTTTAACGCGATCCAACGGTCGGATCTATAGTTATGGACCTTTTGGGCCGGTTATTTTGGTCGTGTCGATGGAATGGACCGACCGGACGTCGTCGTCGTCGTCGTGTCGTACCGATTCAACGCAACTCTATGGGAAACAGACTCCGGAAACTCGTGAAAAACATTTAAGCGCGATCCAACGATCAGATCTGTAGTTATGGGCCTTTTGAGCCGGTATTCTGGTCGTCTCGGTGGAATTGCCCGACCGGACGTGGTCGTCGTGTTGTACCGATTCAACGCAACTCCATGGGAAGCAGACTCTGAAAACTCGTGAAAAAAATTTAAGCGCGATCCAACGGTCAGTTCTGTAGTTATGGACCTTTTGAGCCGGTATTCTGGTCGTCTCTATGGAATTGCCCGACCGGACGTTGTAGTCGTGTCCTACCGATTCAACGCAACTACATGGGAAACTCGTGAACAAAATTTGAGCGCGATCCAAAGGTCGGATCTATAGTTATGGACCTTTTCAGCCAGTATTCTGGTCGTGTCGGTGGAATTACCGGTCCGGACGTCGTATTCGTGTCGTATCGATTCCACACAACTCCATGGGAAACTGACTCTGGAAACTCGTGAAAAACATTTAACCGCGATCCAACGGTCGGATCTATAGTTATGGACCTTTTGAGCCGGTATTCTGGTCGTCTCTGTGGAAATTGCCCGACCGGACGTTGTAGTCGTGTCGTACCGATTCCACGCAACTCTATGGGAAACAGCCTTTAGAAACTCGTGAATGAAATTTTAGCGCGATCCAACGGTCGGATCTATAGTTATGGAGCTTTTCAGCCTGTATTCTGGTCGTGTCGGTGAAATTACCAGTCCGGACGTCGTATTCGTGTCGTATCAATTCCACGCAACTCCGTGGGAAACTGACTGCGGAAACTCGTGAAAAAACTTTAACCGTGATCCAACGGGGATCTATAGTTATGGACATTTTGAGCCGGTATTCTGGTCGTCTCTGTGGAATTGCCCGACCGGACGTCGTATTCGAGTCGTATCGATTCCACGCAACTCTGTGGGAAACTGACTCTGGAAATTCGTGAAAAAAATTTAACCGCGATCCAACGGTCGGATCTACAGTTATGGACCTTTTGAGCCGGTATTCTGGTCGTCTCGGTGGAATTGCCCGACCGGACGTGGTAGTCGTTTCCTACCGATTCCACGCAACTACATGGGAAACAGGCTCCGGAAACTCGTGAACAAAATTTGAGCGCGATCCAAAGGTCGGATCTATAGTTATGGACCTTTTCAGCCGGTATTCTGGTCGTGTCGGTGGAATTGCCAGTCTGGACGTCGTATTCGAGTCGTATCGATTCCACGCAACTCCGTGGGAAACTGACTCCGGAAACTCGTGAAAAACATTTAACCGCGATCCAACGGTCGGATCTACAATTATGGACCTTTTGAGCTGGTATTCTGGTCGTCTCTATGGAATTGCCCGACCGGACGTTGTAGTCGTGTCCTACCGATTCCACGCAACTCCAGGGGAAACAGCCTCCGGAAACTCGTGAACGAAATTTTAACGCGATCCAACGGTCGGATCTAGAGTTATGGACCTTTTGAGCCGGTATTCTAGTCGTCTCTGTGGAATTGCCAGACCGGACGTTGTAGTCGTGTCCTATCGATTCCACGCAACTCCAGGGGAAACAGCCTACGGAAACTCATGAACGAAATTTTAACGCGATCCAACGGTCGAATCTATAGTTATGGACCTTTTGGGCCGGTTATTGTGGTCGTGTCGATGGAATGGACCGATCGGACGTCGTCGTCGTCGTCGTCGTCGTGTCGTACCGATTCAACGCATCTCTATGGGAAACAGAATCTGGAAACTCGTGAAAAACATTTAAGCGCGATCCAACGGTCAGATCTGTAGTTATGGACCTTTTGAGCCGGTATTCTGGTCGTCTCGCTGGAATTGCCCGACCGGACGTGGTAGTCGTGTCCTACCGATTCCACGCAACTACATGGGAAACAGGCTCCGGAAACTCGTGAACAAAATTTGAGCGCGATCCAAAGGTCGGATCTATAGTTATGGACCTTTTCAGCCAGTATTCTGGTCGTGTCGGTGGAATTACCAGTCCGGACATCGTATTCGTGTCGTATCGATTCCACGCAACTCCATGGGAAACTGACTCTGGAAACTCGTGAAAAAAATTTAACCGCGATCCAACGGTCGGATCTATAGCTATGGACCTTTTGAGCCGGTATTCTAGTCGTCTCTGTGGAATTGCCCGACCTGACGTGGTAGTCGTGTCCTACCGATTCCACGCAACTACATGGGAAATAGGCTCCGGAAACTCGTGAACAAAATTTGATCGCGATCCAAAGGTCGGATCTATAGTTATGGACCTTTTCAGCCGGTATTCTGGTCGTGTCGGTGAAATTACCAGTCCGGACGTCGTATTCGTGTCGTATCGATTCCACGCAACTCCGTGGGAAACTGACTCTGGAAACTCGTGAAAAAATTTAACCGCGATCCAACGGTCGGATCTATAGTTATGGACATTTTGAGCCGGTATTCTGGTCGTCTCTGTGGAATTGCCCGACCGGACGTCGTATTCGAGTCGTATCGATTCCACGCAACTCTGTGGCAAAACTGACTCTGGAAACTCGTGAAAAAATTTAACCGCGATCCAACGGTCGGATCTATAGTTATGGACCTTTTGAGCCGGTATTCTGGTCGTCTCGGTGGAATTGCCCGACCGGACATGGTAGTCGTTTCCTACCGATTCCACGCAACTACATGGGAAACAGGCTCCGGAAACTCGTGAACAAAATTTGAGTGCGATCTAACGGTCGGATCTACAATTATGGACCTTTTGAGCTGGTATTCTGGTCGTCTCTGTGGAATTGCCCGACCGGACGTTGTAGTCGTGTCCTACCGATTCCACGCAACTCCAGGGGAAACAGCCTCCGGAAACTCGTGAACGAAATTTTAACGCGATCCAACGGTCGGATCTATAGTTATGGACCTTTTGAGCCGGTATTCTGGTCGTCTCTGTGGAATTGCCAGACCGGACGTTGTAGTCGTGTCCTATCGATTCCACGCAACTCCAGGGGAAACAACCTCCGGAAACTCGTGAACGAAATTTTAACGCGATCGAACGGTCGGATCTATAGTTATGGACCTTTTGGGCCGGTTATTGTGGTCGTGTCGATGGAATGGACCGACTGGACGTCGTCGTCGTCGTCGTCGTCGTGTCGTACCGATTCAACGCAAGTCTATAGGAAACAGAGTCCGGAAACTCGTGAAAAACATTTAAGCGCGATCCAACGGTCAGATCTGTAGTTATGGACCTTTTGAGCCGGTATTCTGGTCGTCTCGGTGGAATTGCCCGACCGGACGTGGTCGTCGTGTCCTACCGATTCCACGCAACTCCATGGGAAACAGCCTGCGGAAACTCGTGAATGAAATTTGAATGTGATCCAACGGTCGGATCTATAGTTACGGACCTTTTGAGCCGGTATTATGGTCGTCTCGGTGGAATTGGCAGACCGAACGTTGTAGTCGTGTCCTCCCGATTCCACGCAACTCCATGGGAAACAACCTCCGGAAACTCGTGAACAAAATTTGAGCACGATCCAACGGTCGGATCTATAGTTATGGACCTTTTGAGCCGGTATTCTAGTCGTCTCTTTGGAATTGCCCAACCGGACGTTGTAGTCGTGTCTAACCAATTCCAGACAACTCCATGGTAAACAGGCTCTGGAAACTAGTGAACAAAATTTGAGGGCGATCCAATGGTTGGATCTATACTTATGGACCTTTTCAGCCGGTATTTTGGTCGGGTCGGTGGAATTGCCAGACCGGATGTCGTAGTCGTGTCGTACCGATTCCACGCAACTCCATGGGAAACAGACTCCGGAAACTCGTGAAAAAAATTTGACCACGGTCCAACGGTCATATCTATAGTTATGGACCTTTTGAGCCGGTATTCTGGTCGTCTCGGTGGAATTGCCCGAATGGACGTTATAGTCGTGTCCTACCGATTCAAGGCAAATCCATGGGAAACAGCCTCCGGAAACTCGTGAATGTAATTTGAGCGCGATCCAACGGTCGGATCTATAGTTATGGACCTTTTGAGCCGGTATTCTGGTCATGTCGGTGGAAGTCCTCGACCGGACGTTGTCGTCGTGTCCTACCGATTCCACGCAACTCCATGGGAAACAGCCTCCAGAAACTCGTGAACGAAATTTGAGCGCGATCCAACGGTCGGATCTATAGTTATGGACCTTTTGAGCAGGTATTCTGGTCGTCTCGGTGGAATTGCCTGAACGGACGTTGTAGTCGTGTCCTACCGATTCCAGGGAAATCCATGGGAAACAGCCTCCAGAAACTCGTGATGGAAATTTGAGCGCGATCCAACAGTCGGATCTATAGTTAGGGACCTTTTGAGCCAGTATTCTGGTCGTCTCGGTGGAATTGCCCGACCAGATGTTGTAGTCGTGTCCTATCGATTCCGCGCAACTCCATGGGAACCAGCCTCCGGAAACTCGTGAACGAAATTTGAGCGCGATCCAACGGTCGGATCTATAGTTATGGACCTTTTGAGCAGGTATTCTGGTCGTCTCGGTGGAATTACCTCGACCGGACGTTGTCGTCGTGTCCTACCGATTCCACGCAACTCCATGGGAAACAGCCTCCAGAAACTCGTGAATGAAATTTGAGCGCGATCCAACGATCGGATCTATAGTTATGGACCTTTTGAGCCAGTATTCTGGTCGTCTCGGTGGAATTGCCCGACCAGACGTTATAGTCGTGTCCTACCGATTCCGCGCAACTCCATTGGAACCAGCCTCCGAAAACTTGTGAATGAAATTTGAGCGCGATCCAACGGTCGGATCAATAGTAAAGGACCTTTTGAGCCGGTATTCTGGTCGTGTCGATGGAATTGCCCGACCAGACGTTATAGTCGTGTCCTACCGATTCCACGCAACTCCATGGGAACCAGCCTCCGAAAACTCGTGAATGAAATTTGAGCGCGATCCAACGGTCGGATCAATAGTAAAGGACCTTTTGAGCCAGTATTCTGGTCGTGTCGATGGAATGGACCGACCGGACGTCGTCGTCGTGTCCTACAGATTCGATGCAACTCCATGGGAAAGAGCCTCCGGAAACTCATGAATGAAATTTGAGCACGATCCAATGGTCGGATCTATAGTTAGGGACCTTTTGAGCCGGTATTCTGGTCGTCTTGGTGGAATTGCCCGACCGGACGTTGTAGTCGTGTCCTACCGATTCCAGGCAACTCCATGGGAAACAGCCTCCGGAAACTTGTGAACAAAATTTGAGCGTGATCCAACGGTCGGATCTATAGTTATGGACCTTTTGAGCCGGTATTCTCGTCGTCTCGGTGGAATTACCCGACCGGACGTTGTAGTCGTGTCCTACCGATTCCACGCAACTCCATGGGAAACAGCCTGCAGAAACTCGTGAATGAAATTTGAATGTGATCCAACGGTCGGATCTATAGTTATGGACCTTTTCAGCCGGTATTTTGGTCGGGTCGGTGGAATTGCCAGACCGGATGTCGTAGTCGTGTCGTACCGATTCAACGCAACTCCATGGGAAACAGACTCCGGAAACTCGTGAAAAACATTTGACCGCGGTCCAACGGTCATATCTATAGATATGGACGTTTTGAGCCGGTATTCTGGTCGTCTCGGTGGAATTGCCCGACTGGACGTTGTAGTCGTGTCCTACCGATTCAAGGCAAATCCATGGGAAACAGCCTCCGGAAACTCGTGAATGTAATTTGAGCGCGATCCAACGGTCGGATCTATAGTTATGGACCTTTTGAGCCGGTATTCTGGTCGTGGTGGTGGATGTACTCGACCGGACGTTGTCGTCGTGTCCTATCGATTCCACGCAACTCCATGGGAAACAGCCTCCAGAAACTCGTGAACGAAATTTGAGCGCGATCCAACGGTCGGATCTATAGTTATGGACCTTTTGAGCCAGTATTCTGGTCGTCTCGGTGGAATTGCCCGACCAGACGTTATAGTCGTGTCCTACCGATTCCGCGCAACTCCATGGGAACCAGCCTCCGAAAACTCGTGAATGAAATTTGAGCGCGATCCAACGGTCGGATCAATAGTAAAGGACCTTTTGAGCCGGTATTCTGGTCGTGTCGATGGAATGGACCGACCGGACGTCGTCGTCGTGTCCTACAGATTCGACGCAACTCCATGGGAAAGAGCCTCCGGAAACTCATGAATGAAATTTGAGCACGATCCAACGGTCGGATCTATAGTTATGGACCTTTTGAGCCGGTATTCTAGTCGTCTCGGTGGAATTGCCCGACCGGACGTTGTAGTCGTGTCCTACCGATTCCAGGCAACTCCATGGGAAACAGCCTCCGGAAACTTGTGAACAAAATTTGAGCATGATCCAACTGTCGGATCTATAGTTATGGATCTTTTGAGCCAGTATTCTGGTCGTCTCGGTGGAATTGCCTGACCGGACGTTGTAGTCGTGTCCTACCGATTCCACGCAACTCCATGGGAAACAGCCCCCGAAAACTCGTGAATGAAATTTGAGCACGATCCAATGGTCGGATTTATAGTTATGGACCTTTTGAGCTGGTATTCTGGTCGTCTCTTTGGAATTGCCCGACCGGACGTTGTAGCGTGTCCTACCAATTCCACGCAACTTCCTGGGAAACAGAGTCCGGAAACTCGTGAAAAAAATTTGAGCGTGATCCAACGGTCTGATCTATAGTTATGGACCTTTTGAGCCGGTATTCTCGTCGTCTCGGTGGAATTACCCGACCGGACGTTGTAGTCGTGTCCTACCGATTCCACGCAACTCCATGGGAAACAGCCTGCAGAAACTCATGAATGAAATTTGAATGTGATCCAACGGTCGGATCTATAGTTACGGACCTTTTGAGCCGGTATTCTGGTCGTCTCGGTGGAATTGGCCGACCGAACGTTGTAGTCGTGTCCTCCCGATTCCACGCAACTCCATGGGAAACAACCTCCAAAAACTCGTGAATGAAATTTGAGCACGATCCAACGGTCGGATCTATAGTTATGGACCTTTTGAGCCGGTATTCTTGTCGTCTCTTTGGAATTGCCCGACCGGACGTTGTAGTCGTGTCCAACCAATTCCAGACAACTCCATGGTAAACAGGCTCTGGAAACTAGTGAACAAAATTTGAGGGCGATCCAATGGATGGATCTATAGTTATGGACCTTTTGAGCCGGTATTCTCGTCGTCTCGGTGGAATTACCCGACCGGACGTTGTAGTCGTGTCCTACCGATTCCACGCAACTCCATGGGAAACAGCCTGCAGAAACTCGTGAATGAAATTTGAATGTGATCCAACGGTCGAATCTATAGTTACGGACCTTTTGAGCCGGTATTCTGGTCGTCTCGGTGGAATTGGCCGACCGAACGTTGTAGTCGTGTCCACCCGATTCCACGCAACTCCATGGGAAACAACCTCCAAAAACTCGTGAACGAAATTTGAGCACGATCCAACGGTCGGATCTATTGTTATGGACCTTTTGAGCCGGTATTCTTGTCGTCTCTTTGGAATTGCCCGACCGGACGTTGTAGTCGTGTCCAACCAATTCCAGACAACTCCATGGTAAACAGGCTCTGGAAACTAGTGAACAAAATTTGAGGGCGATCCAATGGACGGATCTATAGTTATGGACCTTTTGAGCCGGTATTCTCGTCGTCTCGGTGGAATTCCCCGACCGGACGTTGTAGTCGTGTCCTACCGATTCCACGCAACTCCATGGGAAACAGCCTGCAGAAACTCGTGAATGAAATTTGAATGTGATCCAACGGTCGGATCTATAGTTATGGACCTTTTGAGCCGGTATTATGGTTGTCTTAGTGGAATTGCCTAACCAGACGTTGTAGTCGTGTCCTACCGATTCCACGAAACTCCATGGGAAACACCCTCCGGAAACTCGTGAATGAAATTTGAGCGATCCAACGGTCGGATCTATAGTTATGGACCTTTTGAGCCGGTATTCTGGTCGTGTCGGTGGATGTACTCGACCGGACGTTGTCGTCGTGTCCTATCAATTCCACGCAACTCCATGGGAAACAGCCTCCGGAAAACTCGTGAACGAAATTTCAGCGCGATCCAACGGTGGGAAATATAGTTATGGACCTTTTGAGCCGGAATTCTGGTCGTGGTGGTGGAAGGGCCAGACCGGAGGTTGTAGTCGTGTCGTACCGATTCTACGCAACTCCATGCGAGACAGCCTCCGGAAACTCGTGGATGAAATTTGAGCACGATCCAACGGTCGGATCTATAGTTTGGGACCTTTTGAGCAAGTATTCTGGTCGTCTCTGTGGAATTTCTCGACCGGACGTTGTCGTCGTGTCCTACCGATTCCACGCAACTCCATGGGAAACAGCCTCCAGAAACTCATGAACGAAATTTGAGCGCGATCCAACGGTCGGATCTATAGTTATGGACCTTTTGAGCAGGTATTCTGGTCGTCTCGGTGGAATTGCCCGAACGGACGTTGTAGTCGTGTCCTACCGATTCCAGGCAAATCCATGGGAAACAGCCTCCGGAAACTCGTGAATGAAATTTGAGCGCGATCCAACGGTCGGATCTATAGTTATGGACCTTTTGAGCCGGTATTATGGTTGTCTTTGTGGAATTGCCTAACCAGACGTTGTAGTCGTGTCCTACCGATTCCACGCAACTCCATGGGAAACACCCTCCAGAAACTCGTGAATGAAATTTGAGCGCGATCCAACGGTCGGATCTATAGTTATGGACCTTTTGAGCCGGTATTCTGGTCGTGTCGGTGGATGTACTCGACCGGACGTTGTCGTCGTGTCCTATCGATTCCACGCAACTCCATGGGAAACAGCCTCCGGAAACTCGTGAACGAAATTTCAGCGCGATCCAACGGTGGGAAATATAGTTATGGACCTTTTGAGCCAGAATTCTGGTCGTGGTGGTGGAAGGGCCAGACCGGATGTTGTAGTCGTGTCGTACCGATTCTACGCAACTCCATGCGAAACAGCCTCCGGAAACTCGTGGATGAAATTTGAGCACGATCCAACGGTCGGATCTATAGTTTGGGACCTTTTGAGCAAGTATTCTGGTCGTCTCTGTGGAATTGAGCGTGATCCAACGGTCGGATCTATAGTTATGGATCTTTTGAGCCGGTATTCTGGTCGTCTCGGTGGAATTGCCTGACCGGACGTTGTAGTCGTGGCCTACCGATTCCACGCAACTCCATGGGAAACAGCCCCCGAAAACTCGTGAATGAAATTTGAGCACGATCCAATGGTCGGATTTATAGTTATGGACCTTTTGAGCCGGTATTCTGGTCGTCTCTTTAGAATTGCCCGACCGGACGTTGTAGTCGTGTCCTACCGATTCCACGCAACTCCATGGGAAACAGCCTCCAGAAACTCATGAACGAAATTTGAGCGCGATCCAACGGTCGGATCTATAGTTATGGACCTTTTGAGCAGGTATTCTGGTCGTCTCGGTGGAATTGCCCGAACGGACGTTGTAGTCGTGTCCTACCGATTCCACGCAACTCCATGGGAAACAGCCCCCGAAAACTCGTGAATGAAATTTGAGCACGATCCAATGGTCGGATTTATAGTTATGGACCTTTTGAGCCGGTATTCTGGTCGTCTCTTTAGAATTGCCCGACCGGACGTTGTAGTCGTGTCCTACCAATTCCACGCAACTTCATGGGAAACAGACTCCGGAAACTCGTGAAAAAAATTTGTGCGTGATCCAACGGTCTGATCTATAGTTATGGACCTTTTGAGCCGATATTCTCGTCGTCTCGGTGGAATTTCCCGACCAGACGCTGTAGTCGTGTCCTACCGATTCCACGCAACTCCATGGGAAACAGCCTGCGGAAACTCGTGAATGAAATTTGAATGTGATCCAACGGTCGGATCTATAGTTACGGACCTTTTGAGCAGGTATTCTGGTCGTCTCGGTGGAATTGGCCGACCGAACGTTGTAGTCGTGTCCTCCCGATTCCACGCAACTCCATGGGAAACAACCTCCGGAAACTCGTGAACGAAATTTAAGCACGATCCAACGGTCAGATCTATAGTTACGGACCTTTTGAGCCGGTATTCTGGTCGTCTCTTTGGAATTGCCCGACCGGATGTTGTAGTCGTGTCCAACCAATTCCAGACAACTCCATGGTAAACAGGCTCTGGAAACTAGTGAACAAAATTTGAGGGCGATCCAATGGTCGGATCTATAGTTATGGACCTTTTTAGCCGGTATTCTGGTCGGGTCGGTGGAATTGCCAGACCGGATGTCGTAGTCGTGTCGTACCGATTCCACGCAACTCCATGGGAAACAGACTCCGAAAACTCGTGAAAAAAATTTGACCGCGGTCCAACGGTCATATCTATAATTATGGACCTTTTGAGCCGGTATTCTGGTCGTCTCTGTGAAATTGCCCGACCGGACGTTGTAGTCGTGTCCTATCGATTCCACACAAATCAATGGGAAACAGCTTGCGGAAACTTGTGAATAAAATTTGAGCGCGATCCAACTGTCGAATCTATAGTTAAGGACCTTTTGAGCCGATATTCTGGTCGTCTCCGTGGAATTGCCCGACCGGACGTTGTAGTCGTGTCCTATCAATTCCACGCAAATCAATGGGAAACAGCTTGCAGAAACTTGTGAATGAAATTTGAGCGCGATCTAACGGTCGAATCTATAATTAAGGACCTTTTGAGCCGGTATTCTGGTCGTCTCCGTGGAATTGCCCGACCGGACGTTGTTGTCGTGTCCTACCGATTCCACGCAACTCCATGGGAAACAGCCTCCGGAAACTCGTGAATGAAATTTGAGCACGATCCAAAGGTCGGATCTATAGTTATGGACCTTTTGAGCCGGTATTCTGGTCGTCTTAGTGGAATTGCCTGACCAGACGTTGTAGTCGTGTCCTACCGATTCCACGCAACTCCATGGGAAACACCCTGCGGAAACTCGTGAATGAAATTTGAGCACGATCCAACGGTCGGATCTATAGTTATGGACCTTTTGAGCCAGTATTCTGGTCGTCTTGGTGGAATTGCCTGACCCGACGTTGTAGTCGTGTGATTAGTACTTAAAAGTGCATGTTTATCAAGGTTTTATATCATCATTTTGCACTTGAAGTATCAATAACTCCTTAACTAAAGCATGTTTTATAATAACAAGTTTGATATTATAAGATACCTTAATTTATGGTGAATGCTCATTTTAAATGCAGGACTATCACATAAATAAAAGGATTGATTGATGAGTTTAAGCATTGAAAGTTAAAGGACAAAGAGATGGCCAAACTTAGAAAAGAGATGTTGGTGCAGTCCAAACCGGAACATTACTCGGTAATTGGATCATATCTGGAGTTCTAAATTTCTGATTTAGGTCCACTTTATATGGATGGAAAGGTAAGACAAAGGCCTACAACTTTCATTAGGAGCCCAAGATTTGAAAAGGTCGTTTTGAAGTCCAAATTGAAGGAACAACGAAGAAGTCCGAAGCTGTCCTGCAGCTAAAACACTATTTAGTGTTCAGCCCATATCTTGAGTTCTAGAAGTCCAAATGATCTCATCTTTTTTTTGTTGGAAAGCTGAGACAATTTCCTAGAACATTCCTGAGGATTCTGGGCAAATTATGATTTTAGCAATGACGTCTTGATCAGACAAGAAGATAAGGATTGTTATCTAGTCAAGGTGTGGCCACCCACTCATCAATTAGTCAACAAATCAATAGTTCCAACTTTTGGCCTATAAAAGGAGGCACTTACCATGTATTGAGGCATCTTGGTGTTCAGATCAAGATCATGCTCTTGCTTTCTCTCTTTGTATTGCTTATGTCTTGCTTTCATTAATATCAAGCTTATGCACTTCATTTCCTTTCCTTTGTCTAGTTAACTTCTTTCTCATTTATGTTCTTGTCTTGCTCATTTATGTTTCTTTCTTTTATTATGTCCAGCTAAGTTAATTATGTCAAGGTGAAAAGGGTACACTAATGGTGTAAGAACAAGTATAATATAAACTTAACATGGACCTTAACGTTGGATACTAACATGTTTTATATTTGTTATCTTGTTCACTTTAATACTTTGCTTGTTAAATGGTTAATCTAGATTTATGTTGTATAACACTTGGTACAACAAATACTTGGCACTTTCATAGCCCATACTGTATGGTTTAACCGACACCTGAGCTATGAAAGGAACTTGATTTGTTGTTAACATAAGTTATAATCATGAATGCCTGCCAACATTTACAAGTATTAGCTTTATTCGAATAAGATAATTAATGTAATCATGTTAACAATTTATAATCTGATTGGAACCTCCTTTATGTGTGGTTTCCAATTGAGTAATAAGAGTTTATATTATACTTGTTTGAAGTACCATTAGTGGATCCTCTAACCTTGACATTTGTTTTTATCATTGTTTAATCCTTACGTTAATCTTTCATCTCAAAGTTCTCATTAATTTCTTCATCTTCTGCTTTCATTATTATTATTATTATTATTATTTACATTCTGTTTATATATATATATATATATATTTGATCTTTTCATAAACTCAGTATATAGGCTGGAAACCTGTGACCCGATCTTTAGATCATTCTCAGGTATAACAACGCCACGTACTGAGTATAATAATAATTATTATTGTTATTATTATTGTTATTGTTGTTGTTGTTGTTGTTGTCTTGTTATTTATAATTTATACAATTAACCTCTCTGTGGTTCGACCCCGGTCTTGCCGGGTTATTTATTACTTCGACACTCCTGCACTTGGGAAAAGACATCAAGCTTTTGGTCGTGTCAAGTTTTTGGCGCCGTTGCCGGGGAGGTAAATTCTTGTATAAATTATAATATTTATTTTATCTTCTCTTTTCATTTTTCATTTTATTTAACTTTTGTTTCTTTTTCTTCTCTTTTATTTTCTTCCTTTTTATTCTCTTCTTACACGTGCATGAGAGTTTGGTCACGTACATTAAGTGGTCGACTTTGTAGGGTATCCTCATCATTTTCAAAAAATATGGCCGAAGAAGATAATCAATCACTTCATAATGAGAATAATGAGAATAACCGTATGAGAACACTTAGAGACCATATGAATCTCACAAGAACAAGTGCACCCTCATGCATAGTTTTCCCTCCTGATGCATCTCATTTTAATTTTAAGCCAGGCATTATTCAACTCCTACCTTCTTTTCATGGTTTAGACCTAGAAAATCCATACTTGCATTTAAGGGAATTTGAGGAGGTCTGTAATACCTATAATGACTCAAATTGTAGCATGAACACCATTCGATTAAAGCTTTTTCCTTTTTCATTAAAAGATAAAGCTAAAACATGGCTACAAAATTTGAGACCAGGATCCATTCGTGCTTGGGATGATATGCAACAACAATTTTTAAAGAAGTTTTTTCCATCTCACAGAACAAACTCTTTCAAAAGACAAATCATCACTTTCACTCAAAAGCCAGGAGAAACATTTTACCAATGTTGGGATAGGTATCGAGATTTGCTTAATACTTGCCCACATCATGGTTTTGAAACATGGAGATTGGTTTCACATTTTTATGAAGGTTTAACACCTAGAGATAGGCAAATGGTTGAATTGATGTGCAATGGAACCTTTGAAGATAAAGACCCTAATGAAGCAATGGAGTACCTAGACTTGCTAGCCGAAAATGCTCAAAATTGGGACACCACAGGTACTTATGAGGCACCAGGTAAAACTCAACCTCATACATCTAGTGGAGGTATGCACAACCTTAGGGAAGATCATGACCTCCAAGCCAAGTTTGCATCTTTAGCTAGAAAGGTCGAAGCACTTGAATTGAAAAAGAGTGGTCAATTAAAATCTGTTCAAGACATTGTGTGTCAAATCTGTGAAACCAATGAACACTCAACAAATGATTGTCCAACTTTGCCTTCTTTTAGGGAATGCCTCCATGAACAAGCCCATGCTTTAAACAGTTTCCAAAGACCCAACCATAACCCATACTCACAAACGTATAACCCTGGTTGGAGAAATCACCCAAATTTCAGTTGGAAGAGTGATAGCAACAATGCACAAACTTCACATCCACCGTTTCAAGCACACCATAATTTCCAAAATTCTCATGGTTATGCACCTCCTTATGCTCCACCTCCTAGAAGAAATTTTGAGGAAACATTGCATGCATTCATTGAAAAGCAGGAGACAATCAACACTCAACTTGCTCAAAGCATGACCGATTTTAAAGATGCTCTTGCAAAATTAACATCTGCTCTCAGTTTCCAAGAGAAAGGTAAGTTTCCTTCTCAACCACAGCAAAATCCAAAGGGGCAATACAATGCAAATGCAAGTAGTTCTGGAAGCCAACACATGGATCAAGTCAAATCAGTCATCACTCTTCGTAGTGGTAAGGTTATTGAAAAACCCATTCTTGAACCTTGTGAGAAAGATGATGAGTCTATCTCTGAGGGTAAGGAAGGGGTTGAACCTGAACATTGCAAAGAAAAGGTTGATTCCCCGCCAGCACTTCCATTTCCTCATGCCATGACCAAACAAAGGAAAGTCAATCACAATTCTGAAATCTTTAAAACTTTCAAACAGGTAAGGATCAATATACCTTTGTTGGATGCTATTAAACAGGTTCCTTCTTATGCTAAATTTTTGAAAGATCTGTGCACTGTGAAGAGAAAACTGAATGTGAAAAAGAAAGCCTTTTTAGCCGAACAAGTAAGTGTCATTCTTCAGAACAATAATGCTTTGAAATATAAAGACCCTGGTTGTCCTACAATTTCTTGCTTTATTGGAGAACATAAAATTGAAAGAGCCTTACTTGATCTTGGAGCTAGTGTGAATTTACTTCCATATTCAGTTTTTCAGAGTCTCAATCTAGGTGAGTTAAAACCAACCTCTGTAACTCTTTTACTCGCCGATAGATCTGTAAAAGTGCATAGAGGAATAGTTGAGGATGTGTTAGTACAAGTTGATAAATTCATTTATCCTGTGGATTTTGTTGTCTTGGACACGCAACCTGTTGAAGCATGTAATTCAATTCCTGTCATTTTAGGACGTCCATTTCTTGCCACTTCTAATGCATTGATTAATTGTAGGAATGGACTGATGAAGCTATCATTTGGAAACATGACATTGGAGATGAATATTTTCAACATTTACAAGCAACCTAGAGATGATAATGATTTACTGGAAGTGGACTTTATTGAAAAATTAGTTCATGATCAATTTCAAACCACTTCTAGTGAAACTGAGATTGATGAATCTAATGATTTGCAAATGGTCTACTTTCAGGAATCAAAGGCATGCAATTGGAAACCACAAATTGAAGAATTTCCACCACGATCAATTGAGCCCATACCTTCAAGTGTTCAACCACCAAAACCTGAATTGAAGCCGTTACCATTTAATCTCAAATACTCATTTTTGGGAGAAAATGAAACTTTTCCGGTAATAATCTCTTCCAAACTTAATGCACATCAAGAAGGTAAGTTATTACAGACTCTAAAAATGCACAAAAATGCATTAGGATGGACCATAGCTGACATAAAAGGAATTAGCCCTTTGATTTGCACACACAGGATTTATTTGGAGGAAAATGCTAAACCCTCTAGAGAAATGCAACGAAGGCTTAATCCTAATATGAAAGAAGTAGTGAAAAATGAAGTCATTAAGCTTCTAGATAATGGAATCATTTATCCTATTTCTGACAGCAAATGGGTAAGTCCTACCCAAGTTGTACCCAAAAAGTCTGGAGTCACTGTGATAACGAATGAGAAAAATGAGTTAATTCCAACTAGGACTGTTACGGGTTGGCGCATGTGCATTGACTATAGGAAACTTAATTCAATGACTAGAAAAGATCATTTCCCTTTACCTTTCATGGATCAAATCCTAGAAAGAGTTGCAGGTCATGAATTTTATTGTTTCCTAGATGGCTATTCAGGTTACAATCAAATTGAAATTGCATTGGAAGATCAAGAGAAGACTACTTTCACATGTCCATTTGGTACTTTTGCATATCGAAGGATGCCTTTTGGATTATGTAATGCACCAGCCACGTTTCAAAGATGCATGCTTAGCATATTCAGTGATATGGTTGAACGTTTTCTTGAAATTTTTATGGATGATTTTTCTGTTTTTGGTGATTCATTTGATGATTGTTTGACTAACTTAGAAAAGGTTTTGAGCAGGTGTGAAGAGAAGAATCTTGTACTGAATTGGGAAAAATGTCACTTTATGGTAACAAACGGCATTGTACTTGGTCACATTGTTTCATCGAAAGGAATTGAGGTTGATAAATCAAAATCGAGTTAATTGCCAACTTACCAACACCAAAATCTGTTAAGGATGTTAGATTATTCTTAGGACATGCTGGTTTTTACAGAAGGTTCATCAAAGATTTTAGTGTAATATCTAAGCCCTTGAGTAACCTTCTAACAAAGGATAATATTTTTGAATGGACTGAACATTGTGAGGAAGCCTTTGTTAAACTTAAAAACTTGCTTACTTCTGCTCCTGTCATTCAACCTCCTGATTGGTCATTACCTTTTGAAATAATGTGTGATGCTAGTGATTATGCCGTGGGTGCTGTCTTGGGACAAAGAAAAGATAAGAAACCTTATGTGATTTACTATGCAAGTAAAACTTTAAATAGTGCTCAAATGAATTACACCACCACTGAAAAAGAATTACTTGCAGTAGTATTTGCTTGTGATAAATTCAGATCTTATCTTGTTGCTCACCTGTTGTTGTTTTTAGTGATCATGCAGCATTGAAATATCTTCTTTCTAAGAAAGATTCTAAGGCTAGATTGGTGCGGTGGATTTTGTTACTTCAAGAATTTGATATCACAATCAAAGACAAGAAATGCACCGAAAATGTTGTTGCAGATCATTTGTCAAGATTAACAACAGATTCGAAATCTGACATCACACCAATCGATGACTACTTTCCCGATGAATCTTTATTTGTCGTTTCTACGATGCCTTGGTTTGCTAATATTGTTAATTTTCTTGTTTCAGGACAATTGCCAGCTCATTGGAGTACCCAAGACAAAAGAAAGTTCTTGAACGAAGTGAAGAACTTTTATTGGGATGACCCGTATTTGTTCAAATATTGTCCTGACCAAATATTTCGAAGATGCATTCCTGACAATGAGGTAAGTAGTGTCATTAAGTTTTGTCATTCTGAGGCATGTGGGGGTCATTTCTCATCAAGAAAGACAATTGCAAAAATCTTACAAAGTGGATTTTACTGGCCCACCATGTTCAAAGACTCACATGCATTCTGTAAGATTTGTGAAATTGTCAAAAGTTGGGATCTATTTCAAAACGTCACATGATGCCTTTAAATCCTATTCTTGTCATTGAGATCTTTGACTGTTGGGGTATAGATTTCATGGGTCCATTTCCTCCATCATTTGGTTTCTTATACATATTGGTCGCAGTAGATTATGTTTCAAAATGGATAGAGGCAATTCCAAGTCGAACCAATGATCACAAAACAGTGATAAAGTTTTTGAAAGAAAACATTTTAAGTCGATTTGGAATCCCTCGAGCCATGATAAGTGATGGTGGAACACATTTCTGCAACAAGCCATTTGCTTCTTTAATGAAGAAATATGGAATCACACACAAAGTTGCCACCCCTTATCATCCTCAGACAAGTGGACAAGTAGAGCTTGCTAATAGGGAGATCAAACAAATCTTGGAGAAAACAGTGAACCCTAATAGGAAAGACTGGTCTTTAAGACTTAATGATGCACTTTGGGCTTATCGAACTGCTTATAAAACATCATTAGGTATGTCACCTTATAGACTAGTCTATGGAAAACCTTGTCACTTGCTTGTGGAAATTGAACATAAAGCTTATTGGGCTATTAAAGCTTTCAATTCAAGCCTTGATGATGCTAGTCAGCTGCGAAAATTGCAAATAAATGAGGTTGAGGAAATAAGAAATGATGCATATGACAATTCAAAAATTCATAAAGCAAGAATTAAAGAGTTTCATGACAAGAAAATACTGAGAAAAACATTTAATGTTGGTCAAAAAGTCTTGCTTTATAATTCTCGACTCCATTTATTTCCTGGAAAACTACGATCAAGATGGAGCGGTCCTTTTATTGTGAAACATGTGTATCCATATGGGGCCTGTGATATTGAGAATCCAAAGAATGGCAATGTTTTCAAGGTAAATGGGCATCGTTTGAAAGTTTATTTTGACAATTTTTCGATTGAAAATGACTCTATTGAATTGAGTGATCCTGTATATAAAGATTGATTCTTTTTCTCACATTTTTTTTGTGTTTTGTTGTATCTATTGTTTTGCTAGTCTCTCTTTCACCCTGGTCAAATGGCGGATAACGGTACTCCGTGACTTAAGTCGGTTCTTTTAGTTTCCCAAATAACTGATATCTGTGTGCAAGATTGAGGTTGTTAATGAATCATGGAATTCCTGAAGATATTCGCTGGCTAATTGAAGCAAAGGTCCACTTATCAGGTGAGTCCTCCAATTCTTTCATTTCACACATGCCTGGAACAGGTAAAAGCACTTTTGCAAAGAAACGTCGTGCAAAACGACTGAAAGTCTGTCACAGATGGACTTGTAATGCGACATGTCGTTCTTTAGGAATGGTATCTGTAAACCGTGAAGATAAGATACAATTCATTAAGGATGGCCTGAGTAAGGGGTCTTTAGATAATCTTTTGTTGACCCTTGAGACGCATCCTAGTGGAGATGTGCATCGTGTAATTCATGATTTATGGCCACAATTCCATAAAGAACATGATCGACTTAGTCTTGGGAATCTGACTAAAAAAGACCCTGTTTGCCAGTTTTTAAGAAAACTGGATGGGAAGCCTATCCCCGACCCATAGAGGGCGTTTAAGCCGTTCTTGGACGTAAAACCAAGGGAAGATGTGAGCCACAATCACAACTACCTGTACATACATGCTTTTTCAAAATAAATAATTAATAAAGAGAGAGAGAGAGAGAGAGAGAGTTTGTAAGACTACAGCTGGCCTACATATAGGTGGTATGATTGCATTTTCACTTTTTCATCTATAAATTCTTCTCTTCCTTCCCTTCATTTCTACTCATCCCATATATTCATCAAATATAGAAGTGTGTAGAAATGGCAGGTTCCTCAAGTCATCAGATAAGAAATATTTGTGTTTTCGGTGGATCCAGTTCTGGGAAAGAAAAAGAGTTTTTAGAATCAGCAAATCATCTTGGTCGGGTACTAGCTGAGAGAAAGATTCATTTAGTGTATGGGGGAGGCAGCCTTGGGTTAATGGGAGGTGTGTCAATGGCTGCATTTTTAGGAGGCAGTCAAGTTTTGGGGGTTGTCCCCAAAGCTTTAGCAACTGGGGACATCATTGGAAAAACAATTGGAGAGGAACTACAGGTCCCAACAATGTCTGACCGACTGAATACCATGTTTAGCCATGCTGATGCCTTCATTGCCTTACCAGGTGGTTTGGGCACATTGGAAGAAATCTTTCATATTTCATCTTGGGCCCAACTGCACATTCACCATAAACCAATAGGTTTGTTAAATGTTAATGGTTTTTATGATAAGTTGCTGTCTTTCCTTGATCAAGCTGTGGAACAGGAATTTCTAACATCTTCGGCACGACAAATCATAATCTCTGCTGCTACTGCTGAACAATTGATTGACCAACTACAATCTTTCATCCCTGTCATTGATCCCTGCATGAGTCGCCTAGATTGGTCAACTAAGGAAAGCCGTAAAAAGCTTAGATTAGATTTGAGCCTTCATCTGTGAAACCTTGTGTCTTTTGGTTTTATTAATAGCATATTATTTTGTTTTGTTATTTCTTATGTTTGTTTAAGTGTGTTTCAGGTTTGTCATTGTTCGTTGTTTCAGGTGATGTCTTCTATACTCTATCTTTCTACCTTAGGACATTGAGGACAATGTCTCGTTTTGGTTGGGGGGAGAGGGTAATAGTTTAAAAAAAAAAAAATACTAACTTGCTAACTGTTTTTGCTATTATTAAAACCATTTGACAAAATTGTTATTAGGATGGCAGAGTATGGAATCAATTTTATTGACTCTAGAGACGCATCTTAGTAAGTTTCATTACCAAGGTCTATCATAATACTTCTTGAAATATTCAGGTTTACAAACTCTCACATTGTTATCACTTGATTCTGCTCCTATACTCATTTGACAAGTATTATTAAACCTTCATTTTCACACACACACTTTAACATATGATTGTGGGTTGCACATTGGATTATTACATTAATTATGTTCTTTTGTTGAAGGTAACAACTAAGGGAAAAGGATAGTATATAATTTGCAAAAAAAAAAAAAAAAAAAAAAAAAAAAAAAGAAAAGAAAAAGAAAAAAAGATAGTATTGATGATAATAAAACGTGGATAAGTTTGGTTTCGTAGCCTCCCTAACCTAAGCAATTAAGCCCGAAGGGGTGTTTTAACACCTAATACCCTAAAGTCAACTGACTTGGGAGCTATTGGCCCAAAGCTTGTTACATGGGTTGAGGAGAAAAGCTTAAGGGAATCAAACATTGCACTATCTACGTATCAGTATCTGCAACCCGAGTTGTTAAGCTCGTAGGGGTGTCTCAACACCTAATGCCCTAAGATCAACTGGTCTGGGAGTCATTAGCCTAAAACTCGTTACATGGGTTAAAGATACATTGTGTTTTAAGTTGTATGTGTATATAAATAAAAAGAAAAAAAAAAGAGAAAATAATAATAATAATAATAATAATCCCAACCCAAGGAAGTTCACCTTAAACATTTGAACATAATATTGTTTTCTTCCAACAAAAGCCCCATCATCTATGTTTTCATTGAGCACACAAAAAGAAGGTTTATTAATATCTTGTTTACGAAGTATGAAGCAGGAATATAAATTTAATGAGAGTTTGTTTATCTGGATAGATTAATAGAAGTTGAATGATGAATGCCTTGCTTTGTGGAACTTGCAAAATGTTTCTCTATTTTAACGCTTTAGATTACTAGGGACTAGTAATAAGCTGGTTGGGGGGTGTGATTAGTACTTAAAAGTGCATGTTTATCAAGGTTTTATATCATCATTTTGCACTTGAAGTATCAATAACTCCTTAACTAAAGCATGTTTTATAATAACAAGTTTGATATTATAAGATACCTTAATTTATGGTAAATGCTCATTTTAAATGCAGGACTATCACATAAATAAAAGGATTGATTGATGAGTTTAAGCATTGAAAGTTAAAGGACAAAGAGATGGCCAAACTTAGAAAAGAGATGTCGGTGCAGTCCAAACCGGAACATTGCTCGGTAATTGGATCATATCTGGAGTTCTAAATTTTGGATTTAGGTCCACTTTATATGGATGGAAAGGTAAGACAAAGACCTACAACTTTCATGAGGAGCCCAAGATTTTAAAAGATCGTTTTGAAGTCCAAATTGAAGGAACAACGAAGAAGTCCGAAGCTGTCCTGCAGCCCAAACACTATTTAGTGTTCAGCCCATATCTTGAGTTCTAGAAGTCCAAATGACCTCATCTTTTTTTTGTTGGAAAGCTGAGACAATTTCCTAGAACATTCCTGAGGATTCTGGGAAAATTATGATTTTAGCAATGACGTCTTGATCAGACAAGAAGATAAGGATTGTTATCTAGTCAAGCTGTGGCCACCCACTCATCAATTAGTCAACAAATCAATAGTTCCAACTTTTGGCCTATAAAAGGAGGCACTTACCATGTATTGAGGCATCTTGGTGTTCAGATCAAGATCATGCTCTTGCTTTCTCTCTTTGTATTGCTTATGTCTTGCTTTCATTAATATCAAGCTTATGCACTTCATTTCCTTTCCTTTGTCTAGTTAACTTCTTTCTCATTTATGTTCTTGTCTTGCTCATTTATGTTTCTTTCTTTTATTATGTCCAGCTAAGTTAATTATGTCAAGGTGAAAAGGGTACACTAATGGTGTAAGAACAAGTATAATATAAACTTAACATGGACCTTAACGTTGGATACTAACATGTTTTATATTTGTTATCTTGTTCACTTTAATACTTTGCTTGTTAAATGGTTAATCTAGATTTATGTTGTATAACACTTGGTACAACAAATACTTGGCACTTTCATAGCCCATACTGTATGGTTTAACCGACACCTGAGCTATGAAAGGAGCTTGATTTGTTGTTAACATAAGTTATAATCATGAATGCCTGCCAACATTTACAAGTATTAGCTTTATTCGAATAAGATAATTAATGTAATCATGTTAACAATTTATAATCTGATTGGAACCTCCTTTATGTGTGGTTTCCAATTGAGTAATAAGAGTTTATATTATACTTGTTTGAAGTACCATTAGTGGATCCTCTAACCTTGACATTTGTTTTTATCATTGTTTAATCCTTACGTTAATCTTTCATCTCAAAGTTCTCATTAATTTCTTCATCTTCTGCTTTCATTATTATTATTATTATTATTATTTACATTCTGTTTATATTATATAATATATATATATTTGATCTTTTCATAAACTCAGTATATAGGCTGGAAACCTGTGACCCGATCTTTAGATCATTCTCAGGTATAACAACGCCACGTACTGAGTATAATAATAATTATTATTGTTATTATTATTGTTATTGTTGTTGTTGTTGTTGTTGTCTTGTTATTTATAATCTATACAATTAACCTCTCTGTGGTTCGACCCCGGTCTTGCCGGGTTATTTATTACTTCGACACTCCTGCACTTGGGAAAAGACATCAAGCTTTTGGTCGTGTCAAGTTTTTGGCGCCGTTGCCGGGGAGGTAAATTCTTGTATAAATTATAATATTTATTTTATCTTCATTTTTCATTTTCCGGGGAGGAAACTTGTGAATGAAATTTGAGCGCGATCCAACGGTCGAATCTATAGTTAAGGACCTTTTGAGCCGGTATTCTGGTCGTCTCCGTGGAATTGCCCGACCGGACGTTGTAGTCGTGTCCTATCAATTCCACGCAAATCAATGGGAAACAGCTTGCGGAAACTTGTGAATGAAATTTGAGCGTGATCTAACGGTCGAATCTATAGTTAAGGACCTTTTGAGCCGGTATTCTGGTCGTCTCCGTGGAATTGCCCGACCGGACATTGTTGTCGTGTCCTACCGATTCCACGCAACTCCATGGGAAACAGCCTCCGGAAACTCGTGAACAAAATTTAAGCACGATCGAACGGTCGGATCTATAGTTATGGACCTTTTGAGCCGGTATTCTGGTCGTCTTAGTGGAATTGCCTGACCAGACGTTGTAGTCGTGTCCTACCGATTCCACGCAACTCCATGGGAAACACCCTGCAGAAACTCGTGAATGAAATTTGAGCACGATCCAACGGTCGGATCTATAGTTATGGACCTTTTGAGCCGGTATTCTGGTCGTCTTGGTGGAATTGCCTGACCCGAAGTTGTAGTCGTGTCCTACCGATTCCACGCAACTCCATGGGAAACACCCTCCGGAAACTCGTGAATGAAATTTGAGCACGATCCAACGGTCGGATCTATAGTTATGGACCTTTTGAGCTGATATTCTGGTCGTGTCGGTGGAAGTACTCAACCGGACGTTGGGGTCGTGGCGTACCGATTCCACGCAACTCCTTGGGAAACAGCCTCCGGAAACTTGTGCATGAAATTTGTGCGCGATGCAACGGTTGGATCTATAGTTATGGACCTTTTGAGCCGGTATTCTGGTCGTCTTCGTGGAATTGCCCGACCGGACGTTGTTGTCGTGTCCTACCAATTCCACGCAACTCCATGGGAAACAGCCTCCGGAAACTCGTGAACGAAATTTGAGCACGATCCAACGGTCGGATCTATAGTTATGGACCTTTTGAGCCGGTATTCTGGTCGTCTTCGTGGAATTGCCTGACCAGACGTTGTAGTCGTGTCCTACCGATTCCACGCAACTCCATGGGAAACACCCTCCGGAAACTCATGAATGAAATTTGAGCACGATACAACGGTCGGATCTATAGTTATGGACCTTTTGAGCCGGTATTCTGGTCGTGTCGGTGGAAGTACTCAACCGGACGTTGGGGTCGTGGCCTACCGATTCCACGCAACTCCATGGGAAACAGCCTCCGGAAACTCGTGCATGAAATTTGTGCGCGATACAACGGTCGGATCTATAGTTATGGACCTTTTGAGCTGGTATTCTGGTCGTCTCCGTGGAATTGCCCGACCGGACGTTGTTGTCGTGTCCTACCAATTCCACGCAAGTCCATGGGAAACAGCCTCCGGAAACTCGTGAACGAAATTTGAGCACGATCCAACGGTCGGATCTATAGTTATGGACCTTTTGAGCCGGTATTCTGGTCGTCTTAGTGGAATTGCCTGACCAGACGTTGTAGTCGTGTCCTACCGATTCCACGCAACTCCATGGGAAACAGCCTCCGGAAAGTCGTGAATGAAATTTGAGCACGATCCAACGGTCGGATCTATAGTTATGGACCTTTTGAGCCGGTATTCTTGCGTCTTGGTGGAATTGCCCGAACGGACGTTGTAGTCGTGTCCTACCGATTCCAGGCAAATCCATGGGAAACAGCCTCCGGAAACTCGTGAATGAAATTTGAGCGCGATTCAACGGTCGGATCTATAGTTATGGACCTTTTGAGCCGGTATTCTGGTCGTGTCGGTGGAAGTACTCGACCGGACGTTGGGGTCGTGGCCTACCGATTCCACCCAACTCCATGGGAAACAACCTCCGGAAACTCGTGCATGAAATTTGTGCGCGATCCAACGGTCGGATCTATAGTTACGGACGTTTTGAGCCGGTATTCTGGTTGTCTCGGTGGAATTGCCCGACCGGACATTGTAGTCGTGTGCAACCAATTCCCGGCAACTCCATGGGAAACAGGCTCTGGAAACTAGTGAACAAAATTTGAGGGCGATCCAATGGTCGGATCTATAGTTATAGACCTTTTCAGCCGGTATTCTGGTCGGGTCGGTGGAATTGCCAGACCGGATGTCGTAGTCGCGTCGTGCCGATTCCACGCAACTCCATGGGAAACAGACTTCAAAAACTCGTGAAAAATTTTTGACCGCGGTCCAACGGTCATATCTATAGTTATGGACCTTTTAAGCCGGTATTCTGGTCGTCTCTATGAAATTGCCCGACCGGACGTTGTAGTCGTGTCCTATCGATTCCACGCAAATCCATGGGAAACAGCTTGCCGAAACTTGTGAATGAAATTTGAGCGCGATCCAACGGTCGAATCTATAGTTAAGGACCTTTTGAGCCGGTATTCTGGTCGTCTCCGTGGAATTGCCCGACCGGACGTCGTAGTCGTGTCGTACCGATTCCATGCAACTCCATGGGAAACAGCCTCCGGAAACTCGTGAATGAAATTTGAGCACGATCCAACGGTCGGATCTATAGTTATGGACCTTTTGAGCCGGTATTCTGGTCGTCTTGGTGGAATTGCCTGACCCGACGTTGTAGTCGTGTCCTACCGATTCCAGGCAAATCCATGGGAAACACCCTCCGGAAAGTCGTGAATGAAATTTGAGCACGATCCAACGGTCGGATCTATAGTTATGGACCTTTTGAGCCGGTATTCTGGCGTCTCGGTGTAATTGCCCGAACGGACGTTGTAGTCGTGTCCTACCGATTCCAGGCAAATCCATGGGAAACAGCCTCCGGAAACTCGTGAATGAAATTTGAGCGCGATCCAACGGTCGGATCTATAGTTATGAACCTTTTGAGCCGGTATTCTGGTCGTCTCGGTGGAATTGGCCGACCGAACATTGTAGTCGTGTCCTCCCGATTCCACGCAACTCCATGGGAAACAACCTCCGGAAACTCGTGAACGAAATTTGAGCACGATCCAACGGTCGGATCTATAGTTACGGACCTTTTGAGCCGGTATTCTGGTCGTCTCTTTGGAATTGCCCGACCGGACGTTGTAGTCGTGTCCAACCAATTCCAGACAACTCCATGGTAAACAGGCTCTGGAAACTAGTGAACAAAATTTGAGGGCGATCCAATGGTCGGATCTATAGTTATGGACCTTTTCAGCCGGTATTCTGGTCGGGTCGATGGAATTGCCAGACCGGATGTCGTAGTCGTGTCGTACCGATTCCATGCAACTCCATGGGACACAGACTACGGAAACTCGTGAAAAAAATTTGACCGCGGTCCAACGGTCATATCTATAATTATGGACCTTTTGATCCGGTATTCTGGTCGTCTCTATGAAATTGCCCAACCGGACGTTGTAGTCGTGTCCTATCGATTCCACACAAATCAATGGGAAACAGCTTGCGGAAACTTGTGAATAAAATTTGAGCGCGATCCAACGGTCGAATCTATAGTTAAGGACCTTTTGAGCCGGTATTCTGGTCGTCTCCGTGGAATTGCCCGACAGGACGTTGTAGTCGTGTCCTATCAATTCCACGCAAATCAATGGGAAACAGCTTGCAGAAACTTGTGAATGAAATTTGAGCGCGATCTAACGGTCGAATCTATAGTTAAGGACCTTTTGAGCCGGTATTCTGGTCGTCTCCGTGGAATTGCCCGACCGGACGTTGTTGTCGTGTCCTACCGATTCCACGCAACTCCATGGGAAACAGCCTCCGGAAACTCGTGAACGAAATTTGAGCACGATCCAACGGTCGGATCTATAGTTATGGACCTTTTGAGCCGGTATTCTGGTCGTCTTGGTGGAATTGCCTGACCCGACGTTGTAGTGGTGTCCTACCGATTCAAGGCAAATCCATGGGAAACACCCTCCGGAAAGTCGTGAATGAAATTTGAGCACGATCCAACGGTCGGATCTATAGTTATGGACCTTTTGAGCCGGTATTCTTGCGTCTTGGTGGAATTGCCCGAACGGACGTTGTAGTCGTGTCCTACCGATTCCAGGCAAATCCATGGGAAACAGCCTCCGGAAACTCGTGAATGAAATTTGAGCGCGATTCAACGGTCGGATCTATAGTTATGGACCTTTTGAGCCGGTATTCTGGTCGTGTCGGTGGAAGTACTCGACCGGACGTTGGAGTCGTGGCCTACCGATTCCACCCAACTCCATGGGAAACAACCTCCGGAAACTCGTGCATGAAATTTGTGCGCGATCCAACGGTCGGATCTATAGTTACGGACGTTTTGAGCCGGTATTCTGGTTGTCTCGGTGGAATTGCCCGACCGAACATTGTAGTCGTGTGCAACCAATTCCCGGCAACTCCATGGGAAACAGGCTCTGGAAACTAGTGAACAAAATTTGAGGGCGATCCAATGGTCGGATCTATAGTTATAGACCTTTTCAGCCGGTATTCTGGTCGGGTCGGTGGAATTGCCAGACCGGATGTCGTAGTCGCGTCGTGCCGATTCCACGCAACTCCATGGGAAACAGACTTCAAAAACTCGTGAAAAATTTTTGACCGCGGTCCAACGGTCATATCTATAGTTATGGACCTTTTAAGCCGGTATTCTGGTCGTCTCTATGAAATTGCCCGACCGGACGTTGTAGTCGTGTCCTATCGATTCCACGCAAATCCATGGGAAACAGCTTGCCGAAACTTGTGAATGAAATTTGAGCGCGATCCAACGGTCGAATCTATAGTTAAGGACCTTTTGAGCCGGTATTCTGGTCGTCTTAGTGGAATTGCCTGACCGGACATTGTAGTCATGTCCTACCGATTCCACGCAACTCCATGGGAAACACCCTCCGGAAACTCGTGAACGAAATTTGAGCACGATCCAACGGTCGGATCTATAGTTATGGACCTTTTGAGCCGGTATTCTGGTCGTCTTAGTGGAATTGCCTGACCAGACGTTGTAGTCGTGTCCTACCGATTCCACGCAACTCCATGGGAAACACCCTTCGGAAAGTCGTGAATGAAATTTGAGCACGATCCAACGGTCGGATCTATAGTTATGGACCTCTTGAGCCGGTATTCTGGCGTCTCGGTGGAATTGCCCGAACGGATGTTGTAGTCGTGTCCTACCGATTCCAGGCAAATCCATGGGAAACAGCCTCCGGAAACTCGTGAATGAAATTTGAGCGCGATTCAACGGTCAGATCTATAGTTATGGACCTTTTGAGCCGGTATTCTGGTCGTGTCGGTGGAAGTACTCGACCGGACGTTGGGGTCGTGGCCTACCGATTCCACGCAACTCCATGGGAAACAGCTTTCGGAAACTCGTGCATGAAATTTGTGCACGATCCAACGGTCGGATCTATAGTTACGGAAGTTTTGAGCCGGTATTCTGGTTGTCTCGGTGGAATTGCCCGACCGGATATTGTAGTCGTGTGCTACCAATTCCCGGCAACTCCATGGGAAACAGGCTCTGGAAACTAGTGAACAAAATTTG
Organism: Populus davidiana x Populus alba var. pyramidalis; assembly: GCA_027475595.1. Lineage (NCBI taxonomy): Eukaryota > Viridiplantae > Streptophyta > Magnoliopsida > Malpighiales > Salicaceae > Populus > Populus davidiana x Populus alba var. pyramidalis. The sequence continues at coordinate 35,956 of JANKYH010000917.1, forward strand.
AGCGTGATCCAATGGTCGGATCTATAGTTATGGACCTTTTAAGCCGGTATTCTGGTTGGGTCGGTGGAATTGCCAGACCGGATGTCGTAGTCGTGTCGTACCGATTCCACGCAACTCCATGGGAAGCAGCCTCCGGAAACTCGTGCATGAAATTTGTGCGCGATGCAACGGTCGGATCTATAGTTATGGACCCTTTGAGCCGGTATTCTGGTCGTCTTCGTGGAATTGCCCGACCGGACGTTGTTGTCGTGTCCTACCGATTCCACGCAACTCCATGGGAAACAGCCTCCGGAAACTCGTGAACGAAATTTGAGTACGATCCAACGGTCGGATCTATAGTTATGGACCTTTTGAGCCGGTATTCTGGTCGTCTTAGTGGAATTGCCTGACCAGACGTTGTAGTCGTGTCCTACCGATTCCACGCAACTCCATGGGAAACACCCTCCGGAAACTCGTGAATGAAATTTGAGCACGATCCAACGGTCGGATCTATAGTTATGGACCTTTTGAGCCGGTATTCTGGCGTCTCGGTGCAATTGCCCGAACGGACGTTGTAGTCGTGTCCTACCGATTCCAGGCAAATCCATGGGAAACAGCCTCCGGAAACTCGTGAATGAAATTTGAACGCGATTCAACGGTCGGATCTATAGTTATGGACCTTTTGAGCCGGTATTCTGGTCGTGTCGGTGGAAGTACTCGACCGGACGTTGGGGTCGTGGCCTACCGATTCCACCCAACTCCATGTGAAACAGCTTTCGGAAACTCGTGCATGAAATTTGTGCGCGATCCAACGGTCGGATCTATAGTTACGGACGTTTTAAGCCGGTATTCTGGTTGTCTCGGTGGAATTGCCCGACCGGACATTGTAGTCATGTGCAACCAATTCCCGGCAACTCCATGGGAAACAGGCTCTGGAAACTAGTGAACAAAATTTGAGGGTGATCCAATGGTCGGATCTATAGTTATGGACCTTTTCAGCCGGTATTCTGGTCGGGTCGGTGGAATTGCCAGACCGGATGTCGTAGTCGTGTCGTACCGATTCCACGCAACTCCATGGGAAACAGACTCCGGAAACTCGTGAATGAAATTTGAGTACGATCCAACGGTCATATCTATAGTTACGGACCTTTTCAGCCGGTATTCTGGTCGTGTCGATGGAATTGCCTGTCCGGACGTCGTATTCGTGTCGTATCAATTCCACGCAACTTCGTGGGAAACAGACTCCGGAAACTCATGAACAAAATTTAAGCGCGATCCAACTGTCGTATCTATAGTTATGGACCTTTTCAGCCGGTATTCTGGTCGGGTCGGTGGAATTGCCAGACCGGAAGTCCTAGTCGTGTCGTACCGATTCCACACCACTCTATGGGAAACAGACTCCGGAAACTCGTGAAAAAAATGTGACTGCGATCCAACGGTCAGATCTATTGTTATGGACCTTTTGAGCCGGTATTCTGGTCGTCTCTGTGGAATTGCCCAACCAGACATTGTAGTCATGTCCTACCGATTCCACGCAACTCCATAGGAAACAGCCTCCGGAACCTCGAGAACGAAATTTGTGCGCGATGCAACAGTTGGATCTATAGTTAAGGACCTTTTGAGCCGGTATTCTTGTCGGGTCGGTGGAAGTGCCTGACCGGACGTTGTAGTCGTGTCCTACCAATTCCATGGGAAACAGCCTTAGGAACCTCGTGAACAAAATTTGTGTGCGATCCAACGGTCAGATCTATAGTTACGGACCTTTTGAGCCGGTATTCTGGTCGTCTCTTTGGAATTGCCCGACCGGACGTTGTAGTCGTGTCCTACCGATTACACGCAACTCCATGGAAAATAGTCTACGGAAACTCGTGAAAACGTTTCAGCGCGATCCAACGGTCGGATCTATAGTTATGGACCTTCTCAGCCGGTATTCTGGTCGTCTATGTGGAATTGCCCGACCGGACGTTGTAGTCGTGTCCTACCGATTCCACGCAACTCCATGGGAAACAGCCTCTGGAAACTCGTGAATGAAATTTGGGTGCGATCCAATGGTCGGATCTATAGTTACGGACCTTTTGAGCCGGTATTCTAGTCATCTCGGTGGAATTTCCCGACCGGACGTTGTAGTAGTGTCCTACCGATTCCACGCAACTCCATTGGAAACAGACTCCGGAAACTCGTGAACCAAATTTCAACGCAAACCAACGGTGGGCTCTATAGTTATGGACCTTTTGAGCCGGTATTGTGGTCGAGGCGGTGGAATGGCCAGTCCAGACGTCGTAATCGTGTCTTATTAATTCCAAGCAACTCCATGGGAAACAGACTCCGAAACTCATGAACAAAATTTGAGCGCGATCCAACGGGCGTATCTATAGTTATGGACCTTTTCAGCCGGTATTCTGGTCAGAGCGGTGGAATTGCCAGACCGGATGTCCTAGTCGTGTCATACCGATTCCACGCAACTCTATGGGAAACAGACTCCGGAAACTCGTGAAAAAAATGTGACTGCGATCCAACGGTCAGATCTATTGTTATGGACCTTTTGAGCCGGTATTCTGGTCGTCTCTGTGGAATTGCCCGACCGGACGTTGTAGTCGTGTCCTACCGATTCGATGCAACTCCATAGGAAATAGCCTCTGGAAACTCGTGAATGAAATTTGGGCGCGATGCAACGGTCGGATCTATAGTTACGGACCTTTTGAGCCGGTATTCTGGTCGTCTCTTTGGAATTGCCCGACCGGACGTTGTAGTCGTGTCCAACCAATTCCAGACAACTCCATGGTAAACAGGCTCTGGAAACTAGTGAACAAAATTTGAGGGCGATCCAATGGTCGAATCTATAGTTATGGACCTTTTCAGCCGGTATTCTGGTCGGGTCGGTGGAATTGCCAGACCGGACGTTGTTGTCGTGTCCTAGCGATTCCACGCAACTCCATGGGAAATAGGCTCTGGAAACTCGTGCATGAAATTTGTGCGCGATGCAACGGTCGCATCTATAGTTATGGACCTTTTGAGCCGGTATTGTGGTCGTCTCCGTGGAATTGCCTGACCGGACGTTGTTGTCGTTTCCTACCGATTCCACACAACTCCATGGGAAACAACCTCCGGAAACTCGTAAACGAAATTTGAGTACGATCCAACGGTCGGATCTATAGTTATGGACCTTTTGAGCCGGTATTCTGGTCGTCTTAGTGGAATTGCCTGACCAGACGTTGTAGTCGTGTCCTACCGATTCCACGCAACTCCATGGGAAACACCCTCCGGAAACTCGTGATTGAAATTTGAGCATGATCCAACGGTCGGATCTATAGTTATGGACCTTTTGAGATGGTATTCTGGTCGTGTCGGTGGAAGTACTCAACCGGACGTTGGGGTCGTGGCCTACCGATTCCACACAACTCCATGGGAAACAACCTCCGGAAACTCGTGCATGAAATTTGTGCGCGATGCAACGGTCGGATCTATAGTTATGGACCTTTTGAGCCGGTATTCTAGTCGTCTCCGTGGAATTGCCCGACCGGACGTTGTTGTCGTGTCCTACCAATTCCACGCAAGTCCATGGGAAACAGCCTCCGGAAACTCGTGAACGAATTTTGAGCACGATCCAACGGTCGGATCTATAGTTATGGACCTTTTGAGCCGGTATTCTGGTCGTCTTAGTGGAATTGCCTGACCAGACGTTGTAGTCGTGTCCTACCGATTCCATGCAACTCCATGGGAAACACCCTCCGGAAACTCGTGAATGAAATTTGAGCACGATCCAACGATCGGATCTATAGTTATGAACCTTTTGAGCCGGTATTCTGGCGCCTCGGTCGAATTGCCCGAACGGATGTTGTAGTCGTGTCCTACCGATTCCAGGCAAATCCATGGGAAACAGCCTCCGGAAACTCATGAATTAAAATTGAGCGCGATTCAACGGTCGGATCTATAGTTATGGACCTTTTGAGCCGGTATTCTGGTCGTGTCGGTGGAAGTACTCGACCGGACGTTGGGGTCGTGGCCTACCGATTCCACCCAACTCCATGTGAAACAGCTTTCGGAAACTCGTGCATGAAATTTATGCGCGATCCAACGGTCGGATCTATAGTTACGGACGTTTTGAGCCGGTATTCTGGTTGTCTCGGTGGAATTGCCCGACCGGACATTGTAGTCATGTGCAACCAATTCCCGGCAACTCCATGGGAAACAGGCTATGGAAACTAGTGAACAAAATTTGAGGGTGATCCAATGGTCGGATCTATAGTTATGGACCTTTTCAGCCTGTATTCTGGTCGGGTCGGTGGAATTGCCAGACCGGACGTTGTAGTCGTGTCGTACCGATTCCACGCAACTCCATGGGAAACAGACTCCGGAAACTCGTGAATGAAATTTGAGCACGATCCAACGGTCGGATCTATAGTTATGGACCCTTTGAGCCGGTATTCTGGTCGTCTCCGTGGAATTGCCCGACCGGACATTGTAGTAGTGGCCTCCCAATTCCACGCAACTCCATGGGAAACAGCCTCCGGAATCTCGTGGACGAAATTTGAGCGCGATCCAACGGTGGGATCTATAGTTATGAACCTTTTGAGCCGGTATTCTGGTCGTCTTAGTGGAATTGCCAGACCGGATGTCGTGGTTGTGTCGTACCGATTCCACGCAAATTCATAGCAAACAGCCTCCGGAAACTCGTGAACAAAATTTGAGCGCAATCCAACTGTCGGATCTATAGTTATGAACCTTTCGAGCCGATATTCTGGTCGTCACGGTGGAAGTGCCCGACGGGACGTTGTACACCTGTCCTACTGATTCCACGCAACTCCATGGGAAACATACTTCGGAAACTTGTGAAAAAATATTGACCGCGATCCAACGGTCGGATCTATAGTTACGGACCTTTTGAGCCGGTATTCTGGTCGTCTCTTTGGAATTTCCCGACCGGACGTCGTGGTCCTGTCCTACCAATTCCACTCAACTCCATGGAAAACAGCCTACGGAAACTCGTGAAAAATGTTTCGACGCGATCCAACGGTCGGATCTATAGTTACGGACCTTTTGAGCCGGTATTCTGGTCGTCTCTTTGGAATTGCCCGACCGGACGTTGTAGTTGTGTCCTACCGATTCCACGCAACTCCATCAGAAACAGCCTCCGGAAAGTCGGGAACGAAATTTGTGCGCGATCCAACGGTCGGATCTATAGTTATGGACCTTTTGAGCCGGTATTCTGGTCGTCTCGGTGGAATTGCCCGACCGGACGTTGTAGTCGTGTCCTACCGATTCCACGCCACTCCATGGGAAACAGACTCCGGAAACTCTTGAACAAAATTTGAGCTCGACCCAACGTTGAGATCTATAGTTAAGGACCTTTTAAGCCGGTATTCTAGTCGTGTCGGTGGAATTACCAGACCGGACGTTGTAGTCGTGTCCTACCGATTCCACGCAACTCCATGCGAAAAAGACTACGGAAACTCTTGAACAAAATTTGAGCTCGACCAAACGGTGGGATCTATAGTTAAGGATGTTTTCATCCGGTATTCGGGTCGTGTCGGTGGAATGGCCAGACCAGATCTCGTTGTCCTGTCGTACCGATTCCACGCAACTCCATGGGAAACAGCCTCCGGAAACTCGTGAATGAAATTTGTGCGCGATCCAATGGTTGGATCTATAGTTACGGACCTTTTGAGCCTGTATTGTGGTCGTCTCGGTGGAATTGCCCGACATGATGTTGTAGTCGTGTCCTACCGATTCCACGCAACTCCATGGGAAACAGACTCCGGAAACTCGTGAACGAAATTTCAGCGCAATCCAACGATGGGCTCTATAGTTATGGACCTTTTGAGCTGGTATTCTGGTCAAGGCGGTGGAATGACCAGTCCAGACGTCATAATCGTGTCTTATCGATTCCACGCAACTCCATGGGAAACAGACTCAGGAAACTCATGAACAAAATTTGAGCGCGATCCAACGGTCGTATCTATAGTTATGGACCTTTTCAGCCGGTATTCTGGTCGAGTCGGTGGAATTGCCAGACCGGATGTCCTAGTCGTATCATACCGATTCCACGCAACTCTATGGGAAACAGACTCCGGAAACTCGTGCAAAAAATGTGACTGCGATCCAACGGTCAGATCTATTGTTATGGACCTTTTGAGCCGGTATTCTGGTCGTCTCTATGGAATTGCCCGACCGGACGTTGAAGTCGTGTCCTATCGATTCCACGCAAGTCCATAGGAAACAGCCTTTGGAAACTCGTGAATGAAATTTGGGCGCGATGCAACGGTCGGATCTATAGTTAAAGACCTTTTGAGCCGGTATTCTCGTCGTGTCGGTGGAAGTGCCCGACCGGACATTGTAGTCGTGTCCTACCGATTGCACGCAATTCCGTGGGAAACAGCCTCCGGAACCTCGTGAACAAAATTTGTTGGCGATCCAACGGTCGGATCTATTGTTATGGACCTTTTAAGCCGGTATTCTGGTCGTCTCTTTGGAATTGCCAGACCGGACGTTGTAGTCGTGTCCTACCGATTCCACGCAACTCCATCAGAAACAGCCTCCGGAAAGTAGTGAATGAAATTTGTGCGCGATCCAACGGTCGGATCTATAATTATGGACCTTTTGAGCCAGTGTTCTGGTCGTGTCGGTGGAATTGCCAGACCAGATGTCGTAGTTGTGTCGTACCGATTCCACGCAACTCCATGGGAAACAGACTCCAGAAACTCATGAAAAAATTTTGACCACGATCCAATGGTCGGATCTATAGTTATGGACCTTTTCAGCCGGTATTCTGGTCATCTCGGTGGAATGGCCAGACCGGATCTCGTTACACTATCGTACCGATTCCACGCAACTCCATGGAAAACGTTTCGGCGCGATCCAACGGTCGGATCTATAGTTATGGACCTTTTGAGCCGGTATTCTGGTCGTCTCGTTGGAATTGCCCGACCGGACGTTGTAGTTGTGTCCTACCGATTCCACGCAACTCCATGAGAAACAGCCTCCGGAAATTCGTGAAAAACATTTGTGCGCGATCCAACGGTCGGATCTATAGTTATGGACCTTTTGAGCCGGTATTCTGGTCGGGTCGGTGGAATTGCCAGACTAGATGTCGTAGTCGTGTCCTACCGATTCCACGCAACTCCATGGGAAACAGACTCCGGAAACTCGTGAATGAAATTTGAACACGATCCAACGGTCGGATCTATAGTTATGGACCCTTTGAGCCGGTATTCTGGTCGTCTCCGTGGAATTGCCCGACAGGACGTCGTTGTCCTGTCCTTCCAATTCCACGCAACTCCATGGCAAACAGCCTACGGAAACTCGTGAAAAAAGTTTCTGCGCGATCCAACGGTCGGATCTATAGTTATGGACCTTTTGAGCCGGTATTCTGGTCGTCTCTTTGGAATTGCCCGACCTGACATTGTAGTCTTGTCCTACCGATTCCACACAACTCCATGGGAACCAGCCTCTGGAAACTTGTGAATGAAATTTATCCGCGATCCAACGGTCGGATCTATAGTTACGGACTTTTTGAGCCGGTATTCTGGTCGTGTCGGTTGAATTGCCCGACCTGACGTTGTAGTCGTGTCCTACCGATTCCACGCAACTCCATGGGAAACAGCCTCCGAAAACTCGTGAAAGAAATTTGTGCGCGATCCTACGGTCGGATATATAGTTATGGACCTTTTCAACCGGTATTCTGGTTGTCTCAGTGGAATTGCCCAACCGGACGTCGTAGTCGTGTCGTACGATTCCATGCCACTCCATGGAAAACAGCCTACGGAAATTCGTAAAAAACGTTTCAGCGCGATCCAACGGTCGGATCTATAGTTATGGACCTTTTGAGCCGGTATTCTGGTCGTCTCTATGGAATTTCCCTACCGGACGTTGTAGTCGTGTCCTACCGATTCCATGCAACTCCATGGGAAACAGCCTCCGAAAACTCGTGAATGAAATTTGTCCGCGATCCAACGGTCGGATCTATAGTTACAGACTTTTTGAGCCGGTATTCTGGTCGTGTCGGTGGAATTGCCCGACCTGACGTTGTAGTCTTGTCCTACCGATTCCACACAACTCAATGGGAACCAGCTCTGGAAACTTGTGAATGAAATTTATCCGCGATCCAACGGTCGGATCTATAGTTACGGACTTTTTGAGCCGGTATTCTGGTCGTCTCGGTGGAATTGCCCGACCTCACGTTGTAGTCGTGTCCTACCGATTCCACGCAACTCCATAGGAAACAACCTCCGAAAACTCGTGAATGAAATTTGTGCGCGATCCTACGGTCGGATCTATAGTTATGGACCTTTTGAGACGGTATTCTGCTCTTCTCTGTGGAATTGCCCGACCGGACATTGTTGTCGTGTCCTACCGATTCCACGCAACTCCATGGGAAAAAAAACTCCTGAAACTCGTGAACGAAATTTGAGCGCGATCCAACTGTCATATCTATAGTGATGGACCTTTTGAGCCGGTCTTCTGGTCGTATCGGTGGAAGTACCTGACTGGACGTTGTACTCGAGTCCTACCGATTCTACGCACCTCCATGGGAAACAACCTCCGGAAATTCGTTAAAAACGTTTGAGCGCGATCCAACGGTCGGATCTATAGTTATGGACCTTTTGAGCCGGTATTCTGGTCGTGTCGGTCGAAGGGACAGACCAGACATCGTCATCGTGTCGTACCGATTCCACGTGACTCCATGGGAAACAGCCTCCGGAAACTCGTCACAAAAATTTGAGCGCGATCCAACAATCGGATCTATAGTTATGGACCTTTTGAGTCGGTATTCTGGTCGTGTCGGTGGAATTGCCAGACTGGATGTCGTAGTCATGTCGTACCGATTCCACGCAACTCCATGGGAAACAGCCCCCGGAAACTTGTGAAAAACTTTTGAGCGCGATCCAACGGTCGGATCTATAGTTAAGGACCTTTGGAGCCGGTACTCTGGACCTGTCGGTGGAATTGCCCGATGATTAGTACTTAAAAGTGCATGTTTATCAAGGGTTTATATCATCATTTTGTACTTAAAGTATCAACAACTCCTTAACTAAAGCATGTTTTATAATAACAAGTCTAATATTATAAATTACCCTAATATATGGTAAATTTTCATCTTAAATGCAGGCATATCACATAAATCGAAGGATTGATTGATGAATTCAACTACTGAAATTTTGAAGATAAAGAAGGGTGAAGCTTAGAAAAGAGACGTTGGTGCAGTCCAAACTGGAACACTGTTCGGTAATTGGGTCATATCTCGAGTTCTAGATATCCAAATGATCTGAAAGTTTTACAAAGATTTGATAAGACATAGGCCTACAACTTTCATTTGGACATCAAGATCTAAGAAGCCCGTTTTCAAGTCCAAATTATAGCAACAACGGAGAAGTCCGAATCTGTCCTGCAGCCCAAACACTGTTCAGTGTTTGGCCCATATCTAAAGTTCTAGAAGCCCAAATCACCTCCACTTTTTTTTCCTGGAAAGCTGAGTCAATTTCCTACAACTTTCATGCTTTCAAGTGGACCCAATTATGATGCTAGTATTTTCGTTTTATTTAGACAAGATAATAAGGATTTTCACTAAGTCAAAAGTTGGCCACCCACTCAACAATGAGTCATCAAAGCAATAATTCCGAATTTTGGCCTATAAAAGGAGGCATTTGCCATGTATTTAGGGGCTTGGTTGTTCAGATCAAGTTCATGCTCTTTATTTCTCTCTTTATATTTTTGTAATTCTTAAGTTTTGCTTTCATTAATTTCTTGTTTATGCTTTTCATTTCCTTTCCTTTCCTTAGTTAACTTGTATTTTATTTATGTTCTTGTTTTATTTATTTATGTTTTTCTTCTTCATTATGTTTAGCTAAGTTTATTATGTCAAGGTGAAAAGGTTACACTAATGGTGTAAGAACAAGTATGGTGTAAACTCAATATGGACCTTAATGTTTAATATTAACACGTCTTATCTTTTTATCTTACTAATTCTTAATACCTTGCTTGTTAAATGGTTAATCTAATTTGTGTTGTATAATACTTGGTACAACAAATGCTTGGCACTCTCATAACCCAACCGTATGGTATTACCTACACCTAGGGCTATGAAAGGTACTTGATTTGTTGTTAACATCAGTTAACATCATGAATTCCTGACAATATTTAAAAGTTTGGTGTTATGTAAATAAGATAATTAATATGATCATGTTAATAATTTATAATGAGCTATTAATGACAAATCATCCGAATGGAACCTCCTTCGTGTGTGGTTTCCAAATTGAGTAATAAGAGTTTATACTATACTTGTTTGAAATACCATTGGTTGATCCTCTAACCTTGACATTTATTTTTATCATTGTTTAATCCTTACATTAATCTTCCATCTCAAAGTTCTCATTAATTTCTTCCTCCTCTTCTTTTTTATTGTTATTATTATTACTACTACTAATATTATTACTACTATTATTATTATTATTATTTACATTCTTGTTATATTTTATGTATGTTAAGTATGCTCTGTGTTTGATCAAGGATCCTGACATTGTTGGTCTTGCCTTGTTCATTCGCATTAGAAATCTATTTATATTATATAATATATCTCTTTGATCTTTCCATAAACTCAGTATATAGGCTGGAAACCTGTGACCCGATCTTTTAGATCATTCTCAGGTATAACAACGCCACGTACTGAGTATTATTATTATTATTATTATTATTATTATTATTATTATTACTATTATTGTTATTGTTATTATTGTTGTTGTTGTTGTTGCTATTATTGTTATTGTGTGTTGTTATTTATAATTTATAACCTCTCTGTGGTTCGACCCCGGTCTTGCCAGGTTATTTATTACTTCGACACTCCTGCACTTGGGAGAAGACATCAATCTTTTGGTCGTGTCACCCGACCGGACATCGTACTCGTGTCGTACCGATTCCACGCAACTCGAGGGGAAATAGACTCCGGAAACTCGTGAAAAAAATTAGAGCGCGATCCAATGGTCGGATCTATAGTTATGGACCTTTTGAGCCGGTATTCTGGTCGTGTCGGTGGAATTTCCAGACTCGATGTCGTAGTCATGTCGTAGCGATTCCACGCAACTCTATGGGAAACAGACTCCGGAAACTCGTGAAAAAAAATTGATCGTGATCCAACAGTCGAATCTATAGTTATGGACCTTTTCAGCCGGTATTCTAGTCCTGTCGGTAGAAGGGATTGACCGGATGTCGTCGTCGTGTTGTACAAATTCCATGCAAATCCATGGGAAACAGCCCCCGGAAACTCGTGAAAAAATTTTGAGCGCGATCCGACGGTCGGATCTATAGTTTGGGACCTTTTGAGCCGATATTCTATTCGTGTCGGTGGAAGGGACATACCAGACATCGTAGTCGTGTCGTACCGATTCCACGAAACTCCACGGGAAACAGACTTTGGAAACTCGTGAAAAACAATTGATCGTGATCCAACGGTCGGATCTATAGTTATGGACCTTTTTAGCCGGTATTCTGGTCATGTCGGTGGTGTTGCCCAACCGGACGTCGTCGTCGTATCCTACTGATTCCACGCAACTCCGTGGGAGACAGCCTCAGGAACCTCTTGAGGAAATTTTGAGGGCGATCCAACGGTCGGATCTATAGTTATGGACCTTTTGAGCCGGTATTCTAGTCGTCTCGGTGGAATTGCCTGAGCGGATGTTGTCGCCCTGTCGTGCCGATTCCACGCAACTCCATGGGAAACAGCCCCCAGAAAATTGTGAAAAAATTTTGAGCGCGATCCAACGGTCGGATCTATAGTTAAGGACCTTTGGAGCCGGTATTCTAGTCGTGTCGGTCGAAGGGACAGACTGGACATTATCTTCGTGTCGTACCGATTCCACACGACTCCATGGGAAACAGCCTCCAGAAACTCGTGAAAAAAATTTGAGCGCGATCCAACGGTCAGATCTATAGTTATGGACCTTTTGAGCCGGTATTCTGGTCGTGTCGGTGGAATTGCCAAACTGGATGTCGTAGTCGTGTGGTACCGATTCCACGAAACTCCATGGGAAACAGACTTCGGAAACTCGTGAAAAACAATTGACCGCGATCCAACGGTCAGATCTATAGTTATGGACCTTTTCAACCGGTATTCTAGTCGTGTCGGTAGAAGGGATTGACCGGATGTCGTCGTCGTGTCATACAGATTCCACCCACCTCCATGAGAAACAGCCTCTGAAAACTCGTGAAAAAAATTTAAGTGCGATCCAACGGTCGGATCTATAGTTATGGACCTTTTGAGTCGGTACTCTCGTCGTGTTGGTGGTGTTGCCCAACCGAACGTCATCGTCATATCGTACCGATTCCACGCAACTCCATGGGAAACAGTCTCCGGAAACTCTTGAAAAAATTTTGAGCGCGATCCAATGGTCGAATCTATAGTTAACGACCATTTGAGCCGGTATTCTGGTCGTGTCGGTGGATTTGCCCAACAGGACGTCGTAACGTGTCGTATCGATTCCACGCAACTCCATGGGAAAAGACTCTGGAAACTCGTGAAAAAATTTTGAGGGCGATCCAACGGTCGGATCTATTGTTATGGACCTTTTGAGCAGGTATTTTAGTCGTCTCGGTGAAATTGCCCGACCGGATGTTGTAGTCCTGTCGTACCGATTCCACGCAATTCCATGGGAAACAGACTCCTAAAGCTCGTGAAAAAAATTTGGGCGCTATCCAACGGTCGGATCAATAGTTATGGACCTTTTATGCCGGTATTCTGGTCGTGTCGGTGGAATTGCCAGACCGGATGTCATAGTCGTGTCGTACCGATTCCACGCAACTCCATGGGAAACAACCTCCAGAAACTCGTGAACAAATTTGAGCGCGATACAACGGTCGGATCTATAGTTAGGAACCTTTTGAGCCGATATTCTTGTTGTGTCGGTGGAATTGCCAGACCGGACGTCGTAGTCGTGTCGTACCGATTCCACGCAACTCCATGGGAAACAACCTCCAGAAACTCGTGAACAAATTTGAGCGCGATACAATGGTCGGATCTATAGTTATGGACCTTTTGAGCCGATATTCTTGTCGTGTCGATGGAATTGCCAGACCGTATGTCGTAGTCGTGTCGTACCGATTCCACACAACTCCATGGGAAACAGACTCCGGAAACTCGTGAAAAACATTTGAGCACGATCCGACGGTCGGATCTATAGTTATGGACCTTTTGAGCCGGTACTCTCGTCGTGTCGGTGGTGTTGCCCGACCGGACGTCGTCGTCGTGTCGTATCGATTCTACTCAACTCCATGGGAAACAACCTCCAGAAACTCGTGAAAAACATTTGACCGCGATCCAACAGTCAGATCTATAGTTATGGATCTTTTGAGCTAGTATTATGGTCGTCTCGGTGGAATTGCCTGACCAGACGTCGTTGTGTTTTCTACCGATTCGACGCAACTCCATGGAAAACAGCCAACGGAAACTCGTGAAAAAAGTTTGAGCGCGATCCAACGGTCGGATCTACATTTATGGACCTTTTTAGCCGGTATTCTGTTCGTGTCGGTGGAAGGGACAAACTAGACATCGTTGTTGTGTCGTACCGATTCCAAGCAACTCAATGGGAAACAACCTACAGAAACTCATGAAAAAACTTTCAGAGCGATCCAACGGTCGGATCTATAGTGATGGACCTTTGAGCTGGTACTCTCGTAGTGTCGGTGGTGTTGCCCGACTGGACGTCGTTGGTGTGTCGTCTCTATTCCACACAACTCAAAAGAAAACAGCCTACAGAAACTCGTGAATAAAGTTTCAGTGCGATCCAACCGTCAGATCTATAGTTATGGACCTTTTGAGCCGGTATTCTGGTCGTGTCGGTGGAAGGGACGGACCGGACATCGTCTTCGTGTCGTACCGATTCCACGCAACTCCATGGGAAACAGCCTCCGGAAACTCGTCAAAAAAATTTGAGCGCGATCCAATAGTCAGATCTCTAGTTATGGACCTTTGGAGCCGGTATTCTAGTCGTGTCGATGGAATTGCTTGACCGGACGTTGTAGTCGTGTCCTACCGATTCCACGCAACTCCATGGGAAATAGCCTTCGGAAACTCGTGAAAAACATTTGAGCGCGATCCAGCGGTCGGATCTATAGTTAAGGACCTTTGGAGCCGGTATTCTCATCGTGTCGGTGGTGTTGCCAGACCGGACGTCGTAGTCGTATCGTACCGATTCCACACAAATCCATGGGAAACACACTCCGAAAACTCGTGAAAAAAATTTGAGCGCGATCCAACCGTCGGATCTATAGTTAAGGACCTTTTGAGGCGTTACTCTGGTCGTGTCGGTGGAATGGCCCCGACCTGACGCCGTCAGTGTGTCATACCGATTCCACGCTACTGCATGGAAAACAGCCTCCGAAAACTCGTGAAAACATTTAAGCGGGATCCAACGGTCGGATCTATAGATACGTACCTTTTAACCCAGTACTCTGGAGCTGTCGGTGGCAAGGCCACGACCGGACGTTGTCGACGTGTAGTACCGATTCCACGCAATTCCATCAAAAACATCCTCAGGAAACTTGTGAAAACATTTGAGCATGATCCAACGGTCGGATCTATAGATACGAACCTTTTGACCCGGTACTCTGGTCGTGTCGGTGGAATGGCCACGACCTGACACCGTCGGCGTGTCGTACCGATTCTGCGCAACTGTATTCAAAACAGCCTCTGGAAAGTCGTGAACAAATTTAAGCGCGATCCAACCGTCGGATCTATAGTTACAGAACTTTTGATCCGGTACTCTGGTCGTGTCGGTGGAATGGCCCTGACCGGACGCCGTCAGCGTATCTTACCAATTGCACGCAACTGCACCGAAAACAGCCTTCGGAAACTAATGAAAAAATTTGAGCGCGATCCAACGGTCGTATCTATAGATAAGGACCTTTGGACCCGATACTCTGGTGCTATCGGTGGAAAGGCCACGACCGGACGCCGTCGACGTGTAGTACAGATTCCATGCAACTCCATCGAAAACATCCTCAGGAAACTCATTAAAAAATTTAAGAGCGATCCAACGGTCGGATCTATAGTTTCAGACCTTTTGAGCCGGTACTCTGGTCGTGTCGGTGGAATGGCCCCGACCTGACGTCGTCGGCCTATCGTACCGATTCCACGCCACTGCATGAAAAACAGCCTCCGGAAACTCATGAAAACATTTGATCGTGATCCAACGGTCGGATCTATAGATACTAACCTTGTGACCCGGTACTCTGGTCATGTCGGTGGAATGGCCACGACCTGACACCGTCGGCCTGTCGACCCGATTCCACGCTACTGCATGGAAAACAGCCTCCGAAAACTCATGAAAACATTTGAGCGCAATCCAACGGTCGGATCTAGAGATACAGACATTTTGAGTCGGTACTCTGGTTGTGTCGGTGGTATGGCCCCGACGTTACACCGTCGGCGTATCGTACCGATTCCACCCAACTGCATGGAAAGCAGCATCCGAAAACTCGGGAAACAATTTGAGCGCGATCCAACGGTCAGATCTAGAGATACGGACCTTTTGAGCCGGTACTCTGGTCGTGTCGGTGGTATGGCCCGACCGGACTGTGTCGTCGTGGCGTACCGATTCCAGGCAACTCCATCGAAAATAGCCTCCGGAAACTCGTGAAAAAATTTGAGCGCGATCCAACAGTCGGATCTATAGATAAGGACCTTTGGACCCGATACCCTGGTCGTGTTGTTGGAATGGCCTTACCGGACGTCGTCGGCATGTCGTACCGATTCCACGCAACTGCATTGAAAACAGCCTCTAGAAACTAGAGATACGGACCTTTTGAGCCGGTACTGTAGTCGTGTCGGTGGTATGGCCCCGACCTTACACCATCGGCGAGTCGTACCGATTCCACGCAATTGCATGGAAAGCAGCCTCTGCAAACTCGGGAAAAAATTTGAGCGCGATCCAACTATCGAATCTAGAGATACAGACCTTTTGAACCGGTACTCTGGTCGTGTCGGTGGTATGGCCCGACCGGACGGCAGCGTCGTGTCGTACAAATTCCATGCCACTCCATCGAAAACAGCCTCCAGAAACTCATGAAAAAATTTGAGCGTGATCCAACGGTCGGATCTATAGTTACAGACCTTTTGAGCCGATACTCTAGTCGTGTCGGTGGAATGGCCCCGACCTGACGCCGTCAGCGTGTCATAGCGATTCCACGCAATTACATGGAAAACAGTCCCCTGAAACTCGTGAAAACATTTGAGCGCCATCCAACGGTCGGATATATAGATACAAACCTTTTGAGTCGGTACTGTGGTCGTGACGGTGGTGTGGCTCGGACCGGATGCCGTCGATCGAACTCAACTCCATCGAAAATAGCCTCCGGAAACTCGTGAAAAAATTTGATTGCGATCCAACGATCGGATCCATGGATAAGGACCTTTGGACCCTGAACTCTGGTCGTGTAGGTGGAATCGCCCCGACCGGACGCTGTCAGCGTGGCATACCGATTACATGCAACTGCATGGAAAACAACCCCTGGAAATTGGGGAAACAATTTGAGCGCGATCCAATGGTCGGATCTAGAGATACAGACCTTTTGACCCGGTACTCTGTTGGTGTCGGTGGTATGGCCCGACCGGACGTCGTCGTCGTGTCGTACCGATTCCTCGCAACTCCATCGAAAACAGCCTCTGGAAACTCGTGAAAAAATTTAAGCGCGATCCAACGGTCGGATCTAGAGATACGGACCTTTTGAGCCGGTACTCTGTTCGTGTTCGTGTCGTACCGATTCCACGCAACTCCATAAAAAACAACCTTCGGAAACTCGTGAAAATATTTGAGCGCGATCCAACAGTTGGATCTATAGATAAGGACCTTTATACCCGATATTCTTGTCTTGTCGTTGGAATGGCCCCGACCTGACGCAGATGGCGAGTCGTACCGATTCCACGCAACTGCATGAAAAACAGCCTCCAGAAACTCGTGAAACAATTTGAGCGCGATCCAACGGTCGGATCTAGAGATACGGACCTGTTGAGCCGGTACTGTAGTCGTGTCGTTGGAATGGCCTGACCGGACGTCGTCGGCATGTCGTACCGATTCCACGCAACTGCATTGAAAACAGCCTCCGGAAGCTCGTGAAAAAATTTGAGCACAATCCAACAGTCGGATCTATAGATAAGGACCTTTATACCCGATACTTTGGTCGTGTCTTTGGAATGGCCCCGATTTGACGCAGTTGGCGAGTCGTACCGATTCCACGCAACTGCATGGCCCCGACCTTTTGAGCGCGATCCAACGGTCTGATCTAGTGATACGGACCTTTTGAGCCGGTACTGTGGTCGTGTCGGTGGTATGGCCCCGACCTTACATCATCGGCGAGTCATATCGATTCCACGCAACTACATGGAAAGCAGCCTCCGAAAACTCGGGAAAAAATTTGAGCACGATCCAACGGTCGGATCTAGAGATACGGACCTTTTGAGCTGGTACTCTGGTCGTGTCGGTGGTATGGCCCAACCGGTCGGCGTTGTTGTGTCGTACTGATTCCACGCAACTCCATCGAAAACAGCGTTCGGAAACTCTTGAAAATATTTTAGCGTGATCCAACGGTAGGTTCTATAATTACAGAACTTTTGAGCCGGTACTCTGGTCTTGTCTATGGAATGGCCCCGACCGGACGTCGTTAGTGTGTCGTACCGATTCCACGCAAGTGCACTGAAAACAACCTCCGGAAACTCATGAAAAAATTTGAGCGCGATCCAACGGTCGGATCTATAGATAAGGACCTTTGGACCCGATACTCTGGTGCTGTCGGAGGAAAGGCCACGACCGGACGCCGCCGACGTGTAGTACCGATCCCAAGCAACTCCATCGAAAACATCCCCAGGAAACTCGTTACAAAATTTGAGAGCAATCCAACTATCGGATCTATAGTTTCAGACCTCTTTAGCCGGTACTCTGGTCGTGTCGGTGGAATGGCCCCGACCTGACGTCGTTGACCTGTCATATCGATTCCACACCACTACATGGAAAACAGCCTCTGGAAACTCGTGAAAACATTTGCGCGTGATCCAACGGTCGAATGTATAGATACAAACCTTTTGACCGGGTACTCTGGTCGTGTCGGTGGAATGGCCACGACCTGACATCGTCGGCGTGTCATACCGATTCCACGCAACTGCATGGAAAACATCCTTAGGAAACTCGGGAAAAAATTTGAGCGCGATCCAATGGTCGGATCTAGAGATACGAAACTTTTGAGCGGGTACTCTGGTCGTGTCGGTGGAATGTCCCTGACCGGACATCGCCGGCGTGTCGTGTCGATTCCACGAAACTGCACCGAAAATAGGCCCCGGAAACTCGTGAAAAAATCTGAGCGCGATCCAACGGTCGGATCTATAAATAAGGACCTTTGGACCCGTTACTCTAGTGTTGTTGGTGGAATGGCCCGACCGGACGTCGTCGGCATGTCGTACCGATTCCACGCAACTACAAGGAAAATAGCCTCCGGAAACTCGTGACAAAATATGAGCGCGATCCAACGGTCGGATCTATAGATACGGAGCTTTTGAGCCGGTACTCTGGTGCTGTCGGTGGAATGGCTTCGACCGAATGTCGTCAGCTTGTCATACCGATTCCACGCAACTCCATGGAAAACAGCCTCCGAAAACTCGGGAAAAATTTGAGCGCGATCCAAGGGTCTTATCTAGTGATACAGACCTTTTGAGCCGGTACTCTGGTCGTGTCGGTGGAATGGCCTTGACCGGACGCCATCGGCGTGTCGTGCTGATTCAACACAACTGCACCGAAAATAGCCTTCCAGAAACTCATGAAAAAATTTGACCGCGGTCCAACGGTCGGATCTATAGATAAGGACCTTTGGACCCGGTACTCTTGTCGTGTCTGTGAAATAGCTATGATCGGACGTCGTCGGCGTGTCGTACCGATTCCACGCAAGTGCGTGGAAAACAACCTCTGGAAACTCGGGAAAAAATTTGAGCGCGATCCAACGGTCAGATCTAGAGATACGGACCTTTTGAGCCGGTACTCTAGTGGTGTCGGTGGTATGGCCTCACTGGATGTCGTCGTCGTGGCGTACCGATTCCACGCAACTCCATCGAAAACAACCTTCGAAAAGTCATGAAATCATTTTAGCGCGATCCAACAGTAGGATCTATAGTCATAGAACTTTTGACCCGGTACTCTGGTCGTGTCGGTGGAATGGCCACGACCTGACACCGTCGGCGTGTCGTAACGATTCCACGCAACTGCATGGAAAACAGCCTCCGAAAACTCGGGAAAATATTTGAGCGCGATCCAACGGTCGGATCTAGAGATACAGACCTTTTGAGCTGGTACTCTGGTCGTGTCGGTGGAATGTCCCCGAATGGACGTCGTCAGCGTGTCGTGCCGATTCCACGCAACTGCACCGAAAATAGCCTCTGGAAACTCGTGAAAAACTTGAGCGCGATCCAACGGTCGGATCTATAGATAAGGACCTTTATACCCGATACTCTAGTCGTGTCGTTGGAATGGCCCTGACCTGACGCAGTTGGCGAGTCGTACCGATCCATGCAACTGCATGGGAAATGGCCTTCGAAAACTCGGGAAAAAAGTGGAGCGCGATCCAACGGTCGTATCTAGAGATACGAACCTTTTGAGCCGGTACTGTGGTCATCTCGCTGGAATGGCCACGACCTGACACCGTCGGTGTGTCGTACCGATTCCATGCAACTGCATGGTAACTAGCCTCCGGAAACTCGGGAAAAAATTTGAGCGCGATCCTACGGTCGGATCTAGAGATACGGACCTTTTGAGCCGGTACTCTGGTCGTGTCGGTGGTATGGTCCGACTGGACGGCGTCGTTGTGTCGTGCCGATTCCACGCAACTCCATCGAAAACAGCCTTTGGAAACTCAAGAAAAAATTTGAGTGCGATCCAACGGTCGGATCTATAGTTACAGACCTTTTGAGTCGGTACTCTGGTCGTGTCGGTGGAATGGCCCCGACCTGACGTTGTCCGCGTGTAATACCGATTCCACGCAACTCCATGGAAAACAGCCTCCAGAAACTCGTGAAAACATTTGAGCGCCATCCAACGGTCGTATATATAGATACTGACCTTTTGAGCCGGTAGTCTAGTCATGTCGGTGGAATGGCCCGACCGGACGTCGTCGCCGTGTGGTACCGATTCCACGCCACTCCATCGGAGACCGCCTTCGGAAACGCGTGAGAGAATTTGAGTGCGATCCAACGGTCGGATCTATAGATATATACCTTTTGACCCGTTATTCTAGTGCTGTCGGTGGAATGGCCTCCGGAAACTGGTGAAAACATTTGAGCGCGATCCAATGGTCGGATCTATAGATACGAACCTTTTGATCCGGTACTCTTGTCGTGTCGGTGGAATGGCCGCGATCGGATGTCGTCGTCGTGTCGTACCAATTCCACGCCACTCCATTGAAAACAGCCTCTGGAAACTCGTGACAAAATTTGAGCGCGATCCAACGGTCGTATCTATAGTTATAGACCTTTTGAGCCGGTACTCCGGTTGTGTCGGTGGAAGGGCACCGACCGGATGTCGTCGGCGTGTCGTACCGATTCCACGCAACTCCATCGAAAACAGCCTACGGAAACTCGTGAAAAAAATTTGAGCGCGATCCAACGGTCGGATCTATAGATATGGACCTTTTTGAGACGGTACTCTAGTCGTGTCGGTTATATGGCCCGACCGGACATCGTCGCCATGTCGTACCGATTCCACGCATTTCCATCGAAAACAGCCTCCAGAAACTCATGAAAAGATTTGAGCGTGATCCTACGGGCGGATCTATAGATAAGGACCTTTAGACCTATTACTCTGGTGTTGTCGGTAGAATGGCCCCGACCGGACGTTGTCGCCGTGTCGTACCAATTCCACGCAACTCCATCGAAAACAGCCTCCGTAAACTCTTGAAAAAATTTGAGCGCGATCCAACGGTCGGATCTATAGATAAGGACCTTTGGACCCGATACTCTCGTGTTGTTGGTGCAATGCCCCTGACCGGACGCCGTCGACTTGTCGTACCGATTCCACACAACTCCATCGAAAACAGCCCACGGAAACTCATGAAAAAATTGAGCGCGATCCAACAGTCGTATCTATAGTTGTGGACCTTTTGAGCCGGTGCTCTAGTTGTGTCGGTGGAATGCCACCGACCGGACGCCGTCGACGTGTAGTACCGATTTAACGCAACTCCATCGAAAACTGCCTATGGAAACTCGTGAAAACATTTGAGCGCGATCCAACGGTCGGATCCATAGTTATGGACCTTTTGAGGCGGTACTCTGGTCGTGTAGGTGGTATCGCCCGACCGGACATCGTCTCCGGGTCATACCGATTCCATGCAACTCCTTCGAAAACAGCCTCCGGGAACTCGTGAAACAATTTGAGCGCGATCCAACGGTCGAATCTATAGCTACGGACCTTTTGACCCGGTACTTTGGTGTTGTCAATGGAATGGCCCCGACCGGACGCCGTTGACGTGTAGCACCGATTCCACGCAACTCCATCGAAAACAGCCCATGGAAACTCCTGAAAATATTTGAGCGCGATCCAACGGTCGGATCTATAGTTGTGGACCTTTTGAGCAGGTATTCTGGTCGTGTCGGTGGAATGCCACCGACCGGACGCCGTCGACGTGTAGTACCGATTTAACGCAACTCCATCGAAAACAGCCTACAGAAACTCGTGAAAAAATTTGAGCGTGATCGAACGGTTGTATCTATAGATACTGACCTTTTGAACCGGTAGTCTAGTCGTGTCGGTGGAATGGCCCGACCGGACGTCATCGCCGTGTGGTACCGATTCCACACCACTCCATCGGAGACCGCCTCCGGAAACGCGTGAGAGAATTTGAGTGTGATCCAACGGTCGGATCTATAGTGATGGACTCTCGTCTTGTCGGTGTCATGGCCCGAACGGACACAATAAACGTGTTGTATGGATTCCACACAGCTCCATGGAAAACGACCTCTGGAGACTCGTGAAAACATTTGAGCAAGATCCAACGATCAGATCTATAGTTATGGACATTTTTAGCCGGTAATGTCCTGTCGGTGGTTTGGCCCCAGCAGACGCAGTTGGTGTGTTGTACCGATTCCAAGTAACTCCATGGAAAACATCCTCCGAAGACTCGTGAAAACATTTGAACGCGATCCAACAATCGAATATATAGTTATGGACTTTTTGAGTCGGTATTGTGGTCCTGTCGGAGCAATGGCCCGACCGGACGACCTCGGCGTGTAGTACCGATTCAACGCATTTCCATCGAAAACAGCCTCCAGAAACTCGTGAAAAGATTTGAGCGCGATCCTACGGGCGGATCTATAGATAAGGACCTTTAGACCTATTACTCTGGTGCTGTCGGTAGAATGGCCCCGACCGGACGTTGTCGCCGTGTCGTATCAATTCCACGCAACTCCATCGAAAACAGCCTCCGTAAACTCTTGAAAAAATTTGAGCGCGATCCAATGGTCGGATCTATAGATAAGGACCTTAGGACCCGGTACTCTCGTGCTGTTGGTGGAATGCCCCCGACCGGACGCCGTCTACTTGTCGTACCGATTCCACATAGCATCATCGAAAACAGCCCACGGAAACTCGTGAAAAAACTTGAGCGCGATCCAACAGTCGTATCTATAGTTGTGGACCTTTTGAGCCGGTGCTCTGGTTGTGTCGGTGGAATGCCATCGACCGGACGCCGTGGACGTGTAGTACCAATTTAACACAACTCCATCGAAAACTGCCTACGGAAACTCGTGAAAACATTTGAGCGTGATCCAACGGTCGGATCCATAGTTATGGACCTTTTAAGGCGGTACTCTAGTCGTGTAGGTGGTATCGCCCGACCGGACATCGTCTCCGGGTCATACCGATTCCATGGAACTCCTTCGAAAACAGCCTCCGGAAACTCGTGAAACAATTTGAGCGCGATCCAACGGTCGAATCTATAGCTACGGACCTTTTGACCCGGTACTTTGGTGTTGTCGATGGAATGGCCCCGACCGGACGCCGTCGACGTGTAGCACCGATTCCATGCAACTCCATCGAAAACAGCCTCCGGAAACTCCTGAAAATATTTGAGTACGATCCAACGGTCGGATCTATAGATAAGGACCTTTGGACCCGGTACTCTGGTGATGTCGGTGGAATGGCCCCGACGAAACGTCGTCGATGTGTAGTACTGATTCCACACAACTCCATCGAAAATAGCCTCCAAAAACTCATGAAAAAATTTGAGCGCGATCCAACGGTCGTATCTATAGTTATAGACCTTTTGAGTAGGTACTCTAGTCGTGTCGGTGGAATGGCACCGAGCGGCTGCTGGTGGGGTGTCATACCAATTCCACGCAACTCCATCGAAAACAGCCTACTGAAACTCGTGAAAACATTTGAGTGCGATCCAACGGTCGGATCTATAGATACATACCTTTGGACCCGTTACTCTAGTGCTGTTGGTGGAATAGCCCCGACCGGACGCCATTGGTGTGTCGTACCGATTCAACCCAACTACAAGGAAAATAGCCTCTGGAAACTCGGGAAAAAATCTAAGCGCGATCCAGCGGTCAGATCTATAGTTATGGACCTTTTGAACTGGTACTCTCGTCGTGTCGGTGGTGTTGCCCGACCGGACATCATCGTCGTGTCGTACCGATTCCACGCAACTTTATGGGAAACAGCCTCCAGAAACTCGTGAAAAACATTTGAGCGCGATCCAACGGTCAGATCTATAGTTATTGACCTTTTTAGCCGGTATTTTGGTCTTGTCGGTGGAAGGGACAGACTGGATGTCGTAGTCGTGTCGTACCAATTCATCGCAACTCCATGGGAAACAACCTCTAGAAACTCGTGAAAAAAATTTGAGGGCGATCCAACGGTCGGATCTATATTTATGGACCTTTTGAGCCGGTATTCTTTTCGTGTCGGTGGAATTGCCCAACCGGACGTCGTATTGGTGTCGTACCGATTCCACGCAAATCCATGGGATACATCCTCCAAAAACTCGTGAAAAATTTTTGAGCGCGATCCAACGATCGGATCTATAGTTAAGGACCTTTTGAGCCAGTACTCTAGTGGTGTCGGCGGTATGGCCCGACTGGACGTCGTTGTCGTGTTGTACCGATTCCATGCAACTCCATCGAAAACAACCTTCGGAAACTCGTGAAAACATTTTAGCGTGATCCAACGGTAGGATCTATTGTTACAGAACTTTTGAGCCGGTACTCTGGTCGTGTCGGTGGAATGGCCCCGACCGGACGCCGTCGGTGTGTCGTACCGATTCCACGTAACTGCACCGAAAACAGCCTCCAGAAACTCATGAAAAAAATTTGAGCATGATCTAACGGTCGGATCTATAGATACGGATCTTTTGAGCCGGCACAGTGGTCGTCTCGGTGGTATGGCCCCGACCGGACACCGTCGGTGTTTCGTGCCGATTCAACGCAACTCCATCGAAAATAGCCTCCAGAAACTCGTGAAAAACTTTGAGCGCAATCCAACGGTCGGATCTATAGATAAGGACCTTTGGACCTGGTACTCTGGTCATGTCGGTGGAATAGCCCTGACCGGACGTCGTCGGCGTGTCGTACCGATTCCATGCAACTGCGTGGAAAACACCCTCTGGAAACTCGGGAAAAACTTTGAGCGCGATCCAACGGTCGAATCTAGAGATACGAACATTTTGAGCCGGTACTCTGGTGGTGTCAGTGGTATGGCCCGACTAGATGTCGTCGTCGTGTCGTACCGATTCCACGCAACTCCATCGAAAATAGCCTTCGAAAACTCATGAAATCATTTTAGTGCGATCCAACGGTAGGATCTATAGTTACAGAACTTTTGACCCGGTACTCTGGTCGTGTCGTTGGAATGGCCACGACCTGACACCGTCGGCGTGTCGTACCGATTCCACGCAACTACATGGAAAACAGCCTCCGGAAAGTCGGGAAAAAATTTGAGCGCGATCCAACGGTCGGATCTAGAGCTACGGACCTTTTGAGCCGGTACTATGGTCGTGTCGGTGGTATGGCCCCGACCTTACACCGTCGGCGTGTCGTACCGATTCCACGCAAATGCATGGAAAGCAGCCTCCGGAAACTCGGGAAAAAATATGAGCGCGATCCAACGGTCAGATCTATAAATACGGATCTTTTGAGCCGGTACTCTGGTGCTGTCGGTGGAATGGCTTCGACCAGATGTCGCCAGCGTGTCGTACCGATTCCACGTAACTCCATCAAAAACTGCCTCCAGAAACTCGTAAAAACATTTGAGCGCGATCCAAGGGTCGGATCTATAGATAAGGAGCTTTGGACCCGGTACTCTGGTGCTCTCTATGGAATGGCCCCGATCGGACGTCGTTTTCGTGTAGTACCAATTCCACGCATCTGCATCGAAAACAGCCTCAAAAAACCCGTGAAAAGATTTGAGCGCGATCCAACGGTCGGATATATAGTTATAGACCTTTTGACCCGGTACTCTGGTGCTGTCGGTGGAATGGCCCCGATCGGACGCCGTTGACGTGTAATACCGATTCCACGCAACTCCATCGAAAACAGCCTACGGAAACTCGTGAAAAAATTTGAGCGTGATCGAACGGTCGTATATATAGATACTGACCTTTTGAGCCGGTAGTCTAGTCGTGTCGGTGGAATGGCCTGACCGGACGTGTGGTACCGATTCCACGCCACTCCATCGGAGACCGCCTCCAGAAACGCGTGAAAACATTTGAGTGCGATCCAACGATCGGATCCATAGTTATGGACCTTTTAAGGCGGTACTCTGGTCGTGTAGGTGGTATCGCCCGACCGGACATCGTCTCCGGGTCATACCGATTCCATGGAACTCCTTCGAAAACAGCCTCCGGAAACTCGTGAAACAATTTGAGCGCGATCCAACGGTCGAATCTATAGCTACGGACCTTTTGACCCGGTACTTTGGTGTTGTCGATGGAATGGCCCCGACCGGACGCCGTCGACGTGTAGCACCGATTCCATGCAACTCCATCGAAAACAGCCTCCGGAAACTCCTGAAAATATTTGAGTACGATCCAACGGTCGGATCTATAGATATAGACCTTTTGAGCAGGTACTCTGGTCGTGACGGTGGAATGGCACCGAGCGGCTGCCGGTGGCGTGTCATACCAATTCCACGCAACTCCATCGAAAACAGCCTACTGAAACTCGTGAAAACATTTGAGTGCGATCCAACGGTCGGATCTATAGATACATACCTTTTGACCCGTTATTCTAGTGCTGTCGGTGGAATGGCCCCGACCGGAAGCCGTCGACGAGTAGTATCGATTCCACGCAACTCCATCGAAAACAGCCTCCGGAAACTGGTGAAAACATTTGAGCGCGATCCAATGGTCGGATCTATGGATACGAACCTTTTGATCCGGTACTCTTGTCGTGTCGGTGGAATGGCCGCGACCGGATGTCGTCGTCGTGTCGTACCGATTCCACACCACTCCATTGAAAACAGCCTCCGAAAACTCGTGAAAAAATTTGAGCGCGATCCAACGGTCGTATCTATAGTTATAGACCTTTTGAGCCGGTACTTCGGTCGTGTCGGTGGAATGGCGCCGACCGGATGTCGTCGACGTGTCGTATCGATTCCACGCAACTCCATCGAAAATAGCCTACGAAAACTTGTGAAAAAAATTTGAGCGTGATCGAACGATCGTATATATAGATACTGACCTTTTGAGCCGGTAGTCTAGTCGTGTCGATGGAATGGCCCGACTGGACGTCGTCGCCGTGTGGTACCGATTCCACGCCACTCCATCGGAGACCGCCTCCAGAAACGCGTGAGAGAATTTGAGTGCGATCCAACGATCGGATCCATAGTTATGGACCTTTTAAGGCAGTACTCTGGTCGTGTAGGTGGTATCGCCCGACCGGACATCGTCTCCGAGTCATACCGATTCCATGGAACTCCTTCGAAAACAGCCTCCGGAAACTCGTGAAACAATTTGAGCGCGATCCAATGGTCGAATGTATAGCTACGGACCTTTTGACCCGGTACTCTCGTGTTGTTGGTGCAATGCCCCTGACCGGACGCCGTCGACTTGTCGTACCGATTCCACACAACTCCATCGAAAACAGCCCACGGAAACTCATGAAAAAATTTGAGCGCGATCCAACAATCGTATCTATAGTTGTGGACCTTTTGAGCCGGTGCTCTAGTTGTGTCGGTGGAATGCCACCGACCGGACGCAGTCGACGTGTAGTACCGATTTAACGCAACTCCATCGAAAACTGCCTACGGAAACTCGTGAAAACATTTGAGCGCGATCCAACGGTCGGATCCATAGTTATGGACCTTTTGAGGCGGTACTCTAGTCGTGTAGGTGGTATCGCCCGACCGGACATCGTCTCCGGGTCATACCGATTCCATGCAACTCCTTCGAAAACAGCCTCCAGGAACTCGTGAAACAATTTGAGCGCGATCCAACGATCGAATCTATAGCTACGGACCTTTTGACCCGGTACTTTGGTGTTGTCAATGGAATGGCCCCGACCGGACGCCGTCGACGTGTAGCACCGATTCCACGCAACTCCATCGAAAACAGCCCATGGAAACTCCTGAAAATATTTGAGCGCGATCCAACGGTCGGATCTATAGTTGTGGACCTTTTGAGCAGGTATTCTGGTCGTGTCGGTGGAATGCCACCGACCGGAAGCCGTCGACGTGTAGTACCGATTTAACGCAACTCCATCGAAAACAGCCTACGGAAACTCGTGAAAACATTTGAGCGTGATCGAACGGTTGTATCTATAGATACTGACCTTTTGAGCCGGTACTCTAGTCGTGTCGGTGGAATGGCCCGACCGGACGTCATCGCCGTGTGGAACCGATTCCACACCACTCCATCGGAGACCACCTCCGGAAACGCGTGAGAGAATTTGAGTGCGATCCAACGGTCGGATCTATAGATACATACCTTTTGACCCATTATTCTAGTGTTGTCGGTGGAATGGCCCCGACTAGAAGCCGTCGAAAAGTAGTATCGATTCCACGCAACTCCATCGAAAACAGCCTCCGGAAACTCGTGAAACAATTTGAGCGCGATCCAATGGTCGGATCTATAGCTACGGACCTTTTGACCCGGTACTTTGGTGCTATCGGTGGAATGGCCCCGACCAGACGTAGTCGACGTGTTGTACCGATTCCACGCAACTGCATCGAAAACAGCCTCCGAAAACTCGTGAAACAATTTGAGTGTGATCCAACGGTCGGATCTATAGATACGAACCTTTTGACCCAGTACTCTGGTGTTGTCGGTGGAATGGCCGACCGGACGACGTTGGCTTGTAGTACCGATTCCACGCAACTCCATGGAAAACAGCCTCCGGAAACTCGTGAAAAAATTTGAGTGCGATCCAACGGTCGGATCTATAGTGATGGACTCTCGTCTTGTCGGTGTCATAGCCCGAACGGACACAATAAGCGTGTTGTATGGATTCCACACAGCTCCATGGAAAACGACCTCTGGAGACTCGTGAAAACATTTGAGCAAGATCCAACGATCAGATCTATAGTTATGGACATTTTCAGCCGGTAATGTCCTGTCGGTGGTTTGGCCCCAGCAGACGCAGTTGGTGTGTTGTACCGATTCCAAGTAACTCCATGGAAAACATCCTCCGAAGACTCGTGAAAACATTTGAACGCGATCCAACAGTCGAATATATAGTTATCGACTTTTTGAGTCGGTATTGTGGTCCTGTCGGAGCAATGGCCCGACCGGACGACCTCGGCGTGTAGTAACGATTCCACGCAACTCCATGGAAAACAGCCTCCGAAGACTCGAGAAAACATTTGAGCGCGATCCAACGGTCCGATCTATAGTTATTGACCTTTTGAGCCGGTACTCTCGTCTTCTCGGTGTAATGGCCCGAACGGACGCATTCGGCGTGTTGTAACGATTCCACGCAACTCCATGGAAAACATCCTCCGGAGACTCGTGAAAACATTTGAGCGTGATCCAACGGTCGAATTTATAGTTATGGACCTTTTGAGCCGGTACTCTGGTCTTCTCGGTGTAATGGCCCGAACGAACGCATTCGGCGTGTTGTACCGATTCCAGACAACTCTATGGAAAACAGCCTCCAGAGACTCGTGAAAACATTTGAACGCGATCCAACGATCGTATCTATAGTTATGGACATTTTGAGCCGGTACAGTGGCCTTGGCAGTGGTTTGGCCGGACCGGATGGCGTTGGCGTGTAGTATAGATTCCATGCAACTCCATGAAGAACAACCTTCGGACACTCGTGAAAACATTTGAACGCGATCCAACAGTCAAATATATAGTTATCGACGTTTTGAGTCGGTATTGTGGTGCTGTCGGTGCAATGGCCCGACCGGACGACCTCGACCTGTAGTACTGATTCCACGCAACTCCATGAAAAGCAGCCTCCGGAAACTCGAGAAAACATTTGAACGCGATCCAACGGTCCGATCTATAGTTATTGACCTTTTGAGCCGGTACTCTCGTCTTGGCGGTGTAAAGGCCCGAACGGACGCATTCGGCGTGTTGTACCTATTCCAGGCAACTCTATGGAAAACAGCCTCCAGAGACTCGTGAAAACATTTGAACGCGATCCAACAGGCGTATCTATAGTTATGGACATTTTGAGCCGGTACAGTGGCCTTGGCAGTGGTTTGGCAGGACTGGACGACGTTGGCATGTAGTACAGATTCCATGCAACTCCATGGAAAATAGCCTTCGGAGACTCGAGAAAACATTTGAGCGCGATCCAACGGTCCGATCTATAGTTATTGACCTTTTGAGCCGGTACTCTCGTCTTGTCGGTGTAATAGCCCGAACGGACGCAGTCGGCGTGTTGTTCCGATTCCACGCAACTCCATGGAAAACATCCTCCGGAGACTCGTGAAAACATTTGAACGCGATCCAACGGTCGAATCTATAGTTATGGACCTTTTTGAGACGGTACTCTAGTCTTCTCGGCGTAATGGCCCGAACGGAGGCATTCGGCGTGTTGTACCGATTCCAGACAACTCTATGGAAAACAGTCTCCAGAGACTCGTGAAAACATTTGAACGCGATCCAACGATCGTATCTATAGTTATGGACATTTTGAGCCGGTACAGTGGCCTTGGCAGTGGTTTGGCCGGACCGGATGGCGTTGGCGTGTAGTATAGATTCCATGCAACTCCATGAAAAACAGCCTCCGGACACTCGTGAAAACATTTGAACGCGATCCAATAGTCGAATATTTAGTTATGGACGTTTTGAGTCGGTATTGTGGTCCTGTCGGTGCAATGGCCCGACCGAACAACCTCGGCGTGTAGTACCGATTCCACGCAACTACATGGAAAGCATCCTCCGGAGACTTGAGAAAACATTTGAGCGCGATCCAACGGTCCGATCTATAGTTATTGACCTTTTGAGCCGGTACTCTCGTCTTGGCGGTGTAATGGCCCGAACGGATGCATTCGGCGTGTTGTACCGATTCCATGCAACTCTATGGAAAACAGCCTCGAGAGACTCGTGAAAACATTTGAACGCGATCCAACGGTCGTAACTATAGTTATGGACATTTTGAGCCGGTACAGTGGCCTTGGCAGTGGTTTGGCTGGACTGGACGGCGTTGGCGTGTAGTATAGATTCCATGCAACTCCATGAAAAACAGCCTCCGGACACTCGTGAAAACATTTGAACGCGATCCAACGGTCGAATCTATAGTTATGGACATTTTGAGCCGGTACAGTGGCCTTGGCAGTGGTTTGGCCGGACCGGACGGCGTTGGCGTGTAGTATAGATTCCATGCAACTCCATGGAAAACAGCCTCCAGAGACTCGAGAAAACATTTGAGCGCGATCCAACGGTCCGATCTATAGTTATTGACCTTTTGAGCCGGTACTCTCGTCTTGGCGGTGTAATGGCCCGAACGGATGCATTCGGCGTGTTGTACCGATTCCATGCAACTCTATGGAAAACAACCTCCAGAGACTCGTGAAAACATTTGAACGCGATCCAACGATCGTATCTATAGTTATGGACATTTTGAGCCGGTACAGTGGCCTTGGCAGTGGTTTGGCCGGACCGGAAGGCGTTGGCGTGTGGTATAGATTCCATGCAACTCCATAAAAAACAGCCTCCGGACACTCGTGAAAACATTTGAACGCGATCCAACAGTCAAATATATAGTTATGGATGTTTTGAGTCGGTATTGTGGTCCTGTCGGTGTAATGGCCCGAGCGGACGACCTCGGCGTGTAGTAACGATTCCACGTAACTCCATGGAAAACAGCCTCCGGAGACTCGAGAAAACATTTGAGCGCGATCCAACGGTCTGATCTATAGTTATTGACCTTTTGAGCCTGTACTCTCGTCTTGTCGGTGTAATAGCCCGAACGGACGCAGTCGGCGTGTTGTACCGATTCCACGCAGCACCATGGAAAACATCCTCCGGAGACTTGAGAAAACAATTGAACGCGATCCAACGGTCGAATCTATAGTTATAGACCTTTTGAGCCGGTACTCTAGTCTTCTCGGTGTAATGGCCCAAACGGACGCATTCGGCGTGTTGTACCGATTCCAGACAACTCTATGGAAAACAACCTCTAGAGACTCGTGAAAACATTTGAACGCGATCCAACAGTCGTATCTATAGTTATGGACATTTTGAGCCGGTACAGTGGCCTTGTAAGTGGTTTAGCCGGACTGGACGGCATTGGCGTATAGTATAGATTCCATGCAACTCCATGGAAAACAACCTCCGGAGACTCCAGAAAACATTTGAGCGCGATCCAACGGTCCGATCTATAGTTATTGACCTTTTGAGCCGGTACTCTTGTCTTGTCGGTGTAATAGCCCGAAGGGACGCAGTCGGCGTGTTGTACCGATTCCACGCAACTCCATGGAAAACATCCTCCGGAGACTCGTGAAAACATTTGAGCGCGATCCAACGGTCGAATCTATAGTTATGGACCTTTTGAGCCGGTACTCTAGTCTTCTCGGTGTAATGGCCCGAACGGACGCATTCGGCGTGTTGTACCGATTCCAGACAACTCTATGGAAAACAACCTCCAGAGACTCGTGAAAACATTTGAACGCGATCCAACGATCGTATCTATAGAAATGGACATTTTGAGCCGGTACAGTGGCCTTAGCAGTGGTTTGGCCGGACCGGAAGGCGTTGGCGTGTGGTATAGATTCCATGCAACTCCATAAAAAACAGCCTCCGGACACTCGTGAAAACATTTGAACGCGATCCAACAGTCAAATATATAGTTATGGATGTTTTGAGTCGGTATTGTGGTCCTGTCGGTGTAATGGCCCGACCGGACGACCTTGGCGTGTAGTACCGATTCCACGCAACTCCATGGAAAGCAGCCTCCGGAGACTCGAGAAAACATTTGAGCGCGATCCAACGGTCTGATCTATAGTTATTGAACTTTTGAGCCGGTACTCTCGTCTTGGCAGTGTAATGGCCCGAACGGACGCATTCGGCGTGTTGTACCGATTCCAGGCAACTCTATGGAAAACAGCCTCCAGAGACTCGTGAAAACATTTGAACGCGATCCAACGGTCGAATCTATAGTTATGGACATTTTGAGCCGGTACAGTGGCCTTGGCAGTGGTTTGGCCGGACCGGACGGCGTTGGCGTGTAGTATAGATTCCATGCAACTCCATGGAAAACAGCCTCCGGAGACTCGAGAAAACATTTGAGCGCGATCCAACGGTCCGATCTATAGTTATTGACCTTTTGAGCCGGTACTCTCGTCTTGTCGGTGTAATAGCCCGAACGGACGCAGTCGGCGTGTTGTACCGATTCCACGCAACTCCAAGGAAAACATCCTCTGGAGACTCGTGCAAACATTTGAGCGCGATCCAACGATCGAATCTATAGTTATGGACCTTTTGAGCCGGTACTCTTGTCTTCTCGGTGTAATGGACCGAACGTACGCATTCGGCGTGTTGTACCGATTCCAGACAACTCTATGGAAAACAGCCTCCAGAGACTCGTGAAAATATTTGAGCGCGATCCAACGGTCCGATCTATAGTTATTGACCTTTTGAGCCGGTACTCTCGTCTTGTCGGTGTAATAGCCCGAACGGACGCAGTCGGCGTGTTGTACCGATTCCAGGCAACTCTATGGAAAACAGCCTCCAGAGACTCGTGAAAACATTTGAACGCGATCCAACAGTCGTATCTATAGTTATGGACATTTTGAGCCGGTACAGTGGCCTTGGAAGTGGTTTAGCCGGACTGGACGGCATTGGCGTATAGTATAGATTCCATGCAACTCCATGGAAAACATCCTCCGGAGACTCGAGAAAACATTTGAGCGCAATCCAACGGTCCGATCTATAGTTATTGACCTTTTGAGCCGGTACTCTCGTCTTGTCGGTGTAATAGCCCGAAGGGACGCAGTCGGCGTGTTGTACCGATTCCACGCAACTCCATGGAAAACATCCTCCGGAGACTCGTGAAAACATTTGAGCGCGATCCAACGGTCGAATCTATAGTTATGGACCTTTTGAGCTGGTACTCTAGTCTTCTCAGTGTAATGGCCCGAACGGACGCATTCGGCGTGTTGTACTGATTCCAGACAACTCTATGGAAAACAACCTCCAGAGACTCGTGAAAACATTTGAACGCGATCCAACGATCGTATCTATAGTTATGGACATTTTGAGCCGGTACAGTGGCCTTGGCAGTGGTTTGGCCGGACCGGAAGGCGTTGGCGTGTGGTATAGATTCCATGCAACTCCATAAAAAACAGCCTCCGGACACTCGTGAAAACATTTGAACGCGATCCAACAGTCAAATATATAGTTATGGATGTTTTGAGTCGGTATTGTGGTCCTGTCGGTGTAATGGCCCGAGCGGACGACCTCGGCGTGTAGTAACGATTCCACGCAACTCCATGGAAAACAGCCTCCGGAGACTCGAGAAAACATTTGAGCGCGATCCAACGGTCTGATCTATAGTTATTGACCTTTTGAGCCTGTACTCTCGTCTTGTCGGTGTAATAGCCCGAACGGACGCAGTCGGCGTGTTGTACCGATTCCACGCAGCACCATGGAAAACATCCTCCGGAGACTCGAGAAAACATTTGAACGCGATCCAACGGTCGAATCTATAGTTATAGACCTTTTGAGCCGGTACTCTAGTCTTCTCGGTGTAATGGCCCAAACGGACGCATTCAGCGTGTTGTACCGATTCCAGACAACTCTATGGAAAACAACCTCCAGAGACTCGTGAAAACATTTGACCGCGATCCAACAGTCGTATCTATAGTTATGGACATTTTGAGCCGGTACAGTGGCCTTGGAAGTGGTTTAGCCGGACTGGACGGCATTGGCGTATAGTATAGATTCCATGCAACTCCATGGAAAACAACCTCCGGAGACTCCAGAAAACATTTGAGCGCGATCCAACGGTCCGATCTATAGTTATTGACCTTTTGAGCCGGTACTCTTGTCTTGTCGGTGTAATAGCCCGAAGGGACGCAGTCGGCGTGTTGTACCGATTCCACGCAACTCCATGGAAAACATCCTCCGGAGACTCGTGAAAACATTTGAGCGTGATCCAACGGTCGAATCTATAGTTATGGACCTTTTGAGCCGGTACTCTAGTCTTCTCGGTGTAATGGCCCGAACGGACGCATTCGGCGTGTTGTACCGATTCCAGACAACTCTATGGAAAACAACCTCCAGAGACTCGTGAAAACATTTGAACGCGATCCAACGATCGTATCTATAGAAATGGACATTTTGAGCCGGTACAGTGGCCTTAGCAGTGGTTTGGCCGGACCGGAAGGCGTTGGCGTGTGGTATAGATTCCATGCAACTCCATAAAAAACAGCCTCCGGACACTCGTGAAAACATTTGAACGCGATCCAACAGTCAAATATATAGTTATGGATGTTTTGAGTCGGTATTGTGGTCCTGTCGGTGTAATGGCCCGACCGGACGACCTCGGCGTGTAGTACCGATTCCACGCAACTCCATGGAAAGCAGCCTCCGGAGACTCGAGAAAACATTTGAGCGCGATCCAACGGTCCGATCTATAGTTATTGACCTTTTGAGCCGGTACTCTCGTCTTGTCGGTGTAATAGCCCGAACGGACGCAATCGGCGTGTTGTACCGATTCCAGGCAACTCTATGGAAAACAGCCTCCAGAGACTCGTGAAAACATTTGAACGCGATCCAACAGTCGTATCTATAGTTATGGACATTTTGAGCCGGTACAGTGGCCTTGGAAGTGGTTTAGCCGGACTGGACGGCATTGGCGTATAGTATAGATTCCATGCAACTCCATGGAAAACAGCCTCCGGAGACTCGAGAAAACATTTGAGCGCAATCCAACGGTCCGATCTATAGTTATTGACCTTTTGAGCCGGTACTCTCGTCTTGTCGGTGTAATAGCCCGAAGGGACGCAGTCGGCGTGTTGTACCGATTCCACGCAACTCCATGGAAAACATCCTCCGGAGACTCGTGAAAACATTTGAGCGCGATCCAACGGTCGAATCTATAGTTATGGACCTTTTGAGCTGGTACTCTAGTCTTCTCAGTGTAATGGCCCGAACGGACGCATTCGGCGTGTTGTACCGATTCCAGACAACTCTATGGAAAACAACCTCCAGAGACTCGTGAAAACATTTGAACGCGATCCAACGATCGTATCTATAGTTATGGACATTTTGAGCCGGTACAGTGGCCTTAGCAGTGGTTTGGCCGGACCGGAAGGCGTTGGCGTGTGGTATAGATTCCATGCAACTCCATAAAAAACAGCCTCCGGACACTCGTGAAAACATTTGAACGCGATCCAACAGTCAAATATATAGTTATGGATGTTTTGAGTCGGTATTGTGGTCCTGTCGGTGTAATGGCCCGAGCGGACGACCTCGGCGTGTAGTAACGATTCCACGCAACTCCATGGAAAACAGCCTCCGGAGACTCGAGAAAACATTTGAGCGCGATCCAACGGTCTGATCTATAGTTATTGACCTTTTGAGCCTGTACTCTCGTCTTGTCGGTGTAATAGCCCGAACGGACGCAGTCGGCGTGTTGTACCGATTCCACGCAGCACCATGGAAAACATCCTCCGGAGACTCGAGAAAACATTTGAACGCGATCCAACGGTCGAATCTATAGTTATAGACCTTTTGAGCCGGTACTCTAGTCTTCTCGGTGTAATGGCCCAAACGGACGCATTCGGCGTGTTGTACCGATTCTACGCAGCACCATGGAAAACATCCTCCGGAGACTCGTGAAAACATTTGAGCGCGATCCAACGGTCGAATCTATAGTTATGGACCTTTTGAGCTGGTACTCTAGTCTTCTCAGTGTAATGGCCCGAACGGACGCATTCGGCGTGTTGTACCGATTCCAGACAACTCTATGGAAAACAACCTCCAGAGACTCGTGAAAACATTTGAACGTGATCCAACGATCGTATCTATAGTTATGGACATTTTGAGCCGGTACAGTGGCCTTGGCAGTGGTTTGGCCGGACCGGATGGCGTTGGCGTGTAGTATAGATTCCATGCAACTCCATGAAAAACACCCCCCGGACACTCGTGAAAACATTTGAACGCGATCCAACAGTCAAATATATAGTTATGGACGTTTTGAGTCGGTATTGTGGTCCTGTCGGTGCAATGGCCCGACCGGACGACCTCGGCGTGTAGTATCGATTCCACGCAACTCCATGGAAAGCAGCCTCCGGAGACTCGAGAAAACATTTGAGCGCGATCCAACGGTCCGATCTATAGTTATTGACCTTTTGAGCCGGTACTCTCGTCTTGGCGGTGTAAGGGCCCGAACGGACGCATTCGGCGTGTTGTACCGATTCCAGGCAACTCTATGGAAAACAGCCGCTAGAGACTCGTGAAAACATTTGAACGCCATCCAACGATCGTATCTATAGTTATGGACATTTTGAGCCGGTACAGTGGCCTTGGCAGTGGTTTGGCCGGACTGGACGGCGTTGGCGTGTAGTATAGATTCCATGCAACTCCATGAAAAATAACCTCCGGACACTCGTGAAAACATTTCAACGCGATCCAACGGTCGAATATATAGTTATGGACTTTTTGAGTCGGTATTGTGGTCCTGTCGGTGCAATGGCCCGACCAGACGACCTCGGCGTGTAGTACCGATTCCACGCAACTCCATGCAAAACAGCCTCCAGAGACTAAAGAAAACATTTGAGCGCGATCCAACGGTCCAATCTATAGTTATTGACCTTTTGAGACGGTACTCTCGTCTTGTCGGTGTAATGGCCCGGCCGGACGACCTCGCCGTGTTGTACCGATTCCACGCAACTCCATGGAAAACAGCCTCCGGACACTCGTGAAAACATTTGAACGCGATCCAACGGTCGAATATATAGTTATGGACTTTTTGAGTCGGTATTGTGGTCCTGTCGGTGCAATGGCCCGAGCGGACGACCTCGGCGTGTAGTAAGGATTCCCCCCAACTCCATGGAAAACAGCCTCCAAAGACTCGAGGAAACATTTGAGCGCGATCCAACGGTCCGATCTATAGTTATTGACCTTTTGAGCCGGTACTCTCGTCTTGGCGGTGTAAGGGCCCGAACGGACGCATTCGGCGTGTTGTACCGATTCCAGGCAATTCTATGGAAAACAGCCTCCAGAGAGTCGTGAAAACATTTGAACGCGATCCAACAGTCGTATCTATAGTTATGGACATTTTGAGCCGGTACAGTGGCCTTGGCAGTGGTTTGGCCGGACCGGACGGCGTTGGTGTGTAGTATAGATTCCATGCAACTCCATGAAAAACAGCCTCCGGACAATCGTGAAAACATTTGAACGCGATCCAACAGTCGAATATATAGTTATGGACTTTTTGAGTCGGTATTGTGGTCCTGTCGATGCAATGGCCCAACCGGACGACCTCGGCGTGTAGTACAGATTCCACGCAACTCCATGGAAAACAGCCTCCGGAGACTCGAGAAAACATTTGAGCGCGATCCAACGGTCCGATCTATAGTTATTGACCTTTTGAGCCGGTACTCTCGTCTTGTCGGTGTAATGGCCCGACCGGACGACCTCGGCGTGTAGTACCGATTCCACGCAACTCCATGGAAAACAGCCTCCGGAGACTCGAGAAAACATTTGAGCGCAATCCAACGGTCTGATCTATAGTTATTGACCTTTTGAGCCGGTACTCTCGTCTTGTCGGTGTAATAGCCCGAACGAACGCAGTCGGCGTGTTGTACCGATTCCATGCAGCACCATGGAAAACATCCTCCGGAGACTCGAGAAAACATTTGAACGCGATCCAACGGTCGAATCTATAGTTATGGACCTTTGGAGCCGGTACTCTAGTCTTCTCGGTGTAATGGCCCGAACGGACGCATTCGGCGTGTTGTACCGATTTCAGAGAACTCTATGGAAAACAACCTCCAGAGACTCGTGAAAACATTTGAACGCGATCCAACGATCGTATCTATAGTTATGGACATTTTGAGCAGGTACATTGGCCTTGGCAGTGATTTGGCCGGACCGGATGGCGTTGGCGTGTAGTATAGATTCCATGCAACTCCATGAAAAACAGCCTCCGGACACTCGTGAAAACATTTGAACGCGATCCAACAGTCAAATATATAGTTATGGACGTTTTGAGTCGGTATTGTGGTCCTGTCGGTGGAATGGCCCGACCGGACGACCTCGGCGTGTAGTACCGATTCCACGCAACTCCATGGAAAGCAGCCTCCGGAGACTCGAGAAAACATTTGAGCGCGAACCAACGGTCCGATCTATAGTTATTGACCTTTTGAGCCGGTACTCTCGTCTTGTCGGTGTAATGGCCCGAGCGGACGACCTCGGCGTGTAGTACCGATTCCACGCAACTCCATGGGAAACAGCCTCCGGAGTCTCGAGAAAACATTTGAGCGCGATCCAACGGTCCGATCTATAGTTATTTATCTTTTTAGCCAGTACTCTCGTCTTGTCAGTGTAATGGCCCGAACGGACGCAGTCGGCGTGTTGCACCGATTCCACGCAACTCCATGGAAAACAGCCTCCGGACACTCGTGAAAACATTTGAACGCGATCAACGGTCGAATATATAGTTATGGACTTTTTGAGTCGGTATTGTGGTCCGGTCGGTGCAATGGCCTGAGCGGACGACCTCGGCGTGAAGTAACGATTCCACGCAACTCCATGGAAAACAACCTCCAGAGACTCTATGGAAAACAACCTCCAGAGACTCGTGAAAACATTTGAACGCGATCCAACAGTCGTATCTATAGTTATGGACATTTTGAGCCGGTACAGTGGCCTTGGCAGTGGTTTGGCCGGACTGGACGGCGTTGGTGTGTAGTACAAATTCCATGCAACTCCATGGAAAACAGCCTCCGGAGACTCGAGAAAACATTTGAGCGCGATCAAACGGTCCGATCTATAGTTATTGACCTTTTGAGCCGGTATCTCCGTCTTGTCGTGTTAGCCCGAAGGGACGCATCGGCGTGTTGTACCGATTCCCCGCAACTCCATGGAAAACATCCTCCGGAGACTCGTGAAAACATTTGAGCGTGATCCAACGGTCGAATCTATAGTTATGGACCTTTTGAGCCGGTACTCTAGTCTTCTCAGTGTAAGGGCCCGAATGGACGCATTCTGCGTGTTGTACCGATTCCAAACAACTCTATGGAAAACAGCCTCCAGAGACTCGTGAAAACATTTGAATGTGATCCAACGATCGTATCTATAGTTATGGACATTTTGAGCCGGTACAGTGGACTTGGCAGTGGTTTAGCCGGACCGGAGGGCGTTGGCGTGTAGTATAGATTCCATGCAACTACATGAAAAACAGCCCCCGGACACTCGTGAAAACATTTGAATGCGATCCAACAGTCAAATATATAGTTATGGACGTTTTGAGTCGGTATTGTGGTCCTGTCGGTGCAATGGCCCGACCGAACGACCTCGGCGTGTAGTACCGATTCCACGCAACTCCATGGAAAGCAGCCTCCGGAGACTCGAGAAAACATTGGAGCACGATCCAACGGTCCGATCTATAGTTATTGACCTTTTGAGCCGGTACTCTCGTCTTCTCGGTGTAATGGCCCGAACGGACGCATTCGGCATGTTGTACCGATTCCAGGCAACTCTATGGAAAACAGCCTCTAGAGACTCGTGAAAACATTTGAACGACATCCAACGATCGTATCTATAGTTATGGACATTTTGAGCCGGTACAGTGACCTTGGCAGTGGTTTGGCCGGACTGGACGGCGTTGGCGTGTAGTATAGATTCCATGCAACTCCATGAAAAACAGCCTCCGAACACTCGTGAAAACATTTGAATGCGATCCAACGGTCGAATATATAGTTATGGCCTTTTTGAGTCGGTATTGTGGTCCTGTCGGTGCAATGGCCCGACCAGACGACCTCGGTGTATAGTACCGATTCCACGCAACTCCATGGAAAACAGCCTCCGGAGACTCAAGAAAACATTTGAGCGCGATCCAACGGTCTGATCTATAGTTATTGACCTTTTGAGCCGGTACTCTCGTCTTGTCGGTGTAATGGCCCGACCGGACGACCTCGGCGTGTAGTACCGATTGCACGCAACTCCATGGGAAACAGCCTCCGGAGACTCGAGAAAACATTTGAGCGCGATCCAACGGTCCGATCTATAGTTATTTACCTTTCTAGCAGTACTCTCGTCTTGTCGGTGTAATGGCCCGAACGGACGCATTCGGCGTGTTGTACCGATTCCAGGCAACTCTATGGAAAACAGCCTCCAGAGACTCGTGAAAACATTTGAACGCGATCCAACAGTCGTATCTATAGTTATGGACATTTTGAGCCGGTACTGTGGTCTTGTCGGTGGAATGGCCCGACCGGACGACGTCGGCGTGTAGTACCGATTCCACGCAACTCCATGGAAAATAGCCTTCGGAAACTCGTGAAAAAATTTGAGTGTGATCCAACAGTCGGATCTATAGTTATGGACCTTTGGAACCGAAACTCTGGTATTGTCGGTGTAATGGTCCGAACGGACGCAGTCGGTGTGTTGCATCGATTCCACCCAAGTCCATGGAAAACAGCCTTTGAAGACTCGTGAAAACATTTGAGCGTGATCCAAAGGTCGGATCTATGGTTATGGACCTTTGGAACCGGAACTCTGGTATTGTCGGTGTAATGGCCCGAACGGACGCAGTCGGTGTGTTGCACCGATTCCACCCAAGTCCATGGAAAACAGCCTCTAGAGACTCGTGAAAACATTTGAGCGCGATCCAAAGGTCGGATCTATGGTTATGGACCTTTGGAACCGGAACTCTAGTATTGTCGGTGTAATGGCCCGAATGGACGCAGTCGTCTTGTAGTACCGATTCCACCCAAGTCCATGGAAAACAGCCTTCGGAGACTCGTGAAAACATTTAATCGCGATCCGAAGGTTCGATCTATAGTTATGGACCTTTTGAGCCGGTACTCTAGTCCTGTCGGTGGTATGGCCCGACCAGACGCCATCGGTGTGTAGTAGTGATTGCACGCATCTCCATGGTAAACAGCCTCCGAAA
>JANKYH010000918.1:0-67061 GCA_027475595.1 Populus davidiana x Populus alba var. pyramidalis
TAGTTGACAACGTAACCGATCCACTCTTTAGTGGTGAGGGGACCAGTAGGACCCTTCGCACTGTATGACTGGATAATTGTCATCTCCTTTGGGATCATCCGTGCTGTCTAGTCAACCAAACCTAACGGATCGAGAATACTTCATAATCTCATCCCTTTTCTTTTTTTTGGCATTTTTTTGTATTTGGACAAAAAGAGTGACAGATAGATACAGACCACTGCATATATTACACAATAAAACTAAAACACTAGTACCACACACTCACGAGTGTATTGCTAAACAAAATTCTATATTTTTTAATATATAAATTAATTTCTAACCAATTAATTATATATAAAATCTTTTTAAATAAATAAGTGAAAGGCTATCATATAAATTCTTAAAAACATCAAGGACTTCATATAATTAATGAAATCTATAACTTTTAAGAAAACAATATTTTTTTATTTCTATACTTTGATGACAAATTATAGGCCCAACCTTAAACATGTCATCATTTCTCGTTCGGATAAATTAACGAGCTTACCATATATCATTAAAAGATAAAGATATTTAGTTCCCAACTCAATTGCAATTGAATCCAAAATTGTTAGGTATCTTTATATATCATCCAAAAAGTAGACATATGTTTAACATGACATATTTGAATATTTTTAATCTAAGTCTCTTAACCTAACTTATGGAATTTCTCTTGGATCCATTTTATTTTAGGTCTTAGAATAAACCCAATGAATACTTTTGGGCCTGTTTGTTTTTCATTTCAAAAGCATTTTTAAAAAAAATTAAAATTTTTTTATTAACTTCAAATTAATATGTTTTTAATATTTTCAAATCATTTTGATGTGTTGGTGTCAGAAATGATTTTTAAAAAATAAAAAAATATCTTTAGTATACATTTTAACATGAAAAATTATTTGAAAAGCAACTGCAACCATACTGCGAAACAAGCTCAATAGATCATTTGTTATTATAACCAAGATCACATCAAATAGGATCCACTTGATGAAAATAGTGATATTAAAGTGTTTTTAATCTTTCAAGTTTGGAAAAAAGGATCAAGGTTTAGAATTTTTTTTGAATTAATTTAAATGACTTTATTATTATTTCTATGGTTCTTCTTAAGTGTTTTTAAGTAAAAAAAAAAAAAAACCTTTCAAACTAGTTTTTATTTATTTATCTCAGAAGACAAGCCCTAACTTTCCATGCATTTAAAAACAAACAAAATCTTTACCAAGAGACAATGCGTCATATTATTTTTTTTTAAAGCTAGGCCTGCGGGTCTTACCTTATAGATCAAAACGCATCTAACCTTATTTGTATTGGGCTAGGTATCTAGATTATTTTTATAATTCCCTTTATTATGTTTTTTTTTAATTATATTTCATTATAATAAAATAATTATCATTATATTTAGGATATTATTGCATTAAATACAATTCAATTTTGACATTTTTTTGTAATAAAATTATAGCATCGTTTTATAATATTAGCAAGAGCTCTTTTTATACACTTCTTTATAACTTTTTTTTTCTTTCAATTTTAATTAAACTTTTTTATAATAAAATAATTAAAATTATATCTAGGATATTATTCCATTAAGACAATTCAATTTTATTGTTATTTTCAAATAAGATTATAGCATTATTTTAATAATATTAGCAGTCATTTTATTAATTATTATATATGAACATAGCATGTAAGATTTTTTCAAACTCTTGTGGTCATAAATATTATATAAAAATAAAGTTTATATTTTTTATGTCTTTATTAGAAATTTGTTATTAAGTATTCTTTTTTTTTCTTTGATTGCATAAAAATAGCAAGACATGATTTCCAATGTGTTTTTTTTTATTGAAACTTCCTTTTCAAAGTTTTTTAATTGAAAAAAATATTTATGACAAAAAAATATTTTGTTAAAAAAATAAATGCATTGGTAAGAAAATGTAGTTTAGATATATTGTTTTCCTGATTATTTTAAATTATTTCAATTTTTTTTTTAAAAAATCTCTTGATTGATTGAGTTTACTTTTAAAGATTCTAATACTAAAAAAATATTTCTGCAAAAATATTGATGAACAAGGAAAGAATAATTTGTTTAATGAAATACCTTTTTTCTAAGGAATTTAGATCATATATAGCTTTTCATACAAATATATATTTTAGTTTTTAAAATAAAATACGTATTAGTATTGAATGAGAATAAAATATAATTTTTTTTTAAAAAAAGACATGTTTCCTTTATAGTTTTA
The DNA here is from genome assembly GCA_027475595.1 of Populus davidiana x Populus alba var. pyramidalis. Classification (NCBI taxonomy): domain Eukaryota; kingdom Viridiplantae; phylum Streptophyta; class Magnoliopsida; order Malpighiales; family Salicaceae; genus Populus; species Populus davidiana x Populus alba var. pyramidalis. Next base: position 2,250 of record JANKYH010000918.1, read on the forward strand.
TTCCTTTTTTTTCTGAATTTTTATTATTATATAATTAAAAAAATAAGATTTCAAAACAATTCCCGCGGAAAAAGACTCATGGAACTAGAGAATTCTGTGTTTGTAATTACGGAAAAGGACAAAGAAAATATATTTGTCATTGATGTATTTTGTACTTCAATGGGAATCAAGTCGAGGACCACACTCGTGCAAAAACAAGTGATAGAGAGATCCCCGGCAAGGGTGAGATGGTTATTTATTTCCTTTTTCCTACTAATTTTTTAGTTTCTCATTTCTTTTTAAATTTTGGTTCCACCTAGTCCCTATTACCCTCCGCCCCTAGACTGTTTGATGGTGAAGCCGATCAGGAGGTGGACAAGGAACAGGGGTGGTGTGTCCATGAGGAAAAGGATAAAGATGAGAATCCCCTTCACCTCAAGCTCATTCCTAAATTTGAATTACAAATCCCAATTACAAACAATTATAATAAATAAATAAATAAATAAATAAGAGAAAACTATAGTTATTAAACCCGGACTGACCTGATAGATCGACTCGGTGGCTGGACCGATCCAGATAAGGTGAAAGATTGACAAGAGCAAAAAAACGATCAAACTCGATCGACTCATTGGGTTAACCCGTGACTCGAGCGACCTAGGCAAAACTCGTAGAGATCTTTTTTTTTTCAAATATATTTTTTTCTCCTAGCTAAAGACCTCTTCTTTTTATATTTTTTTCGTTGGTTATTAACCATTTTCGAAGTTCACTGTATAAATACCAGAAGGATGTTTTATTTTTTCAATGTAGATTTGAAGTCCTTTAATATATATATTCTGTCTTCACAAGAAAAAAAATTATTTTTTCAATGTGAGATTTGAAGCCATTTAGTATATATATTATATATTCACAAGAAAAAAGTTATGTTTTTTCAATGTGGGATAAAAAAATCCTTTTGATTTAAATATTTCAATTTAAAAAGATATCATAGTATTTTTTTCAATATGAAATAAAAAACATTTTGAAATAATCTTTTAAACTTAATTATTTACAATATGTATAGCATATATTCACATGGATTGTTTCTTAATTTTTTCTTATGAAATATTAAAACTTCAATATTTGTTTTTAATTTTTCCTGGTTGACCCGGATCAACTAGTGTAACCCGGGACTCAGCCCCTTGGCTAGTCAACCCCCAGATCTTGTTTAATAACTATAAGAAAAACACCCTATCTCTTCATACAAAACACTAGATCATGCAGTTTTTTTTTATAATATTGCATTTTCTATTAACTATATATTTTGTTTTCAAAACCACAAGTCCCATCTTTTTGGTATGGATGCTTTGCTCCTTTCTAAATTTTTTTCCAATTGTTTTTTGGATTATGATTGAAATGCAATATTAAAAAAATGTTTCACATAAAATTTAAATTATCATTATTTTTTATGGTTCTTAAATAATATTATAGGTTTTTACTATATGGTAACCTAAGCTATGTTGCGGGCCAAGTTAAAAAAAATTTAATGTAAAGAGAAGATGTTCAAGTGACACCAACTTTTTAAAAGAAGCAAAAATAAATATGAGACCTAGGTTATTGACTTGGTTAATTTTAATAATCTCGGGTAATTTAATAATATGATTAGAAAAACATTAACAATAACTAAAGCGAAAAAAAATAACAATCATTAACTATAAAAAAACGAGCTACCAATATTATACTTGGGAGGAGAAGAAAGAAAAGCCCACTAAAGATTCATTGTCAATCTACCATGGACACCATCTCATTACCAGAAAGAACTTATTGAGACAATTATAATGCCAACGACAACACTAAAAGAGGTAACACATGCCATTAGAGAAATGACCCCGAAATCAAACCAAATAAAACATTATGAAGTGAATATCTTATACTTATATTTAATCAATTAATTGAATTTAATTCAAAAACAATTTTTTTTAAAAAAGAGCTAAATTTAACAAAATATGACAAATAAAAAGACCCATAATAATCCAAATATTTTATAAAATTACTATAAAAACAATCCTATAAAAATAAAATAATAATAATAATAATAATGGAGCCCAATCTCCTATTAAATATATATTGAAGAACAAAACTGAAAAATCATGAGCTTAAAAAAATCAAGCAAACTTCGGTGAATTTCCTAAACCTTGGTGAATCTCCTACACTGATAACTCATGAAATCCTAGACCCTGACTCAACTATAATTCTCATTTCTCAACTAATTTAATGTTGAAGAATGGAATCAAATTTTTTTTAGCAAATTAAGAAAATTATGAACGTAAAAAAAAACAATAAAAAAATAAGGATGAAATCATTAAAATAATCCAATTTTAAAAATTATCTCCAATATAATAAATAGCAATAAAAGAACAAAAACTAAATTGACACATGAATACAATTGAAAAAAACAAATATGATTTTCTAAATGATTTGAAATATAACAAATAGTAATAAAAAAACAAAGATCAAATTCAAAGAAAAAATAAATTGAAAGGCTGTTTTGAAAATTTAGATGGTTGGACGTTAAATTTTAGAAGAAGAGTGAAAAGAAAAAAAAGGTTGTTGGTGTTAAATTAGAGGCCAGTAAGTTACACACACCACTTAAAAAGGGAGGGATGCCGAGACGATTCTAACAATGTCAAGGGAAGGCCATCTTTGGCAGTTAGAATCCACCACAAGTGTTGTATGAAAATGGCAAAGTAGCAGAAGTATTATTGCGTGCAATGAATGCACCAACTAGTTTTTTTTTTTTTAATAATATTTTATAGATATTAAAATATCAAATTGCCTTTGACTCAACTTGATTATAACTAAAAAAACATATCGAAAATACAAAAAGCTCCTAGATTCTAGTTGAAGAAAAAAAATAAGGGTAATTTAGTCATTTTACTATGCTTTTAAAAAATAAAATTAAAAAAAAACCTCGAACACTAGTTTAATAAAATCTGATTTTAACGTCTCTGAACTCCAGTTTAATAAAATCTAATTTTAAGAATAATTTATATATTTTATTGTGTATTAAAAATATAAAAAGACCAAGTTGTCCTCGATTAATCTAATAATGACTAATGGACTTTGCAAAAAGATCATAAACCACCAATAGCCAGTCCAATAGTTTTTTTTGAAGGGTAAAATCATCATTACATTGTTTCAATTCATAGTGTAATGATTTTTTGTGTAAAGTGAAACTTTGATCCCTTTTTTTTTTTTTAATTTTTTCTGAAATGGGAATGTTAATAAAAAAAAATTCAATCATTATGTACCTTTTCATAACCCAGGTTTTAACCCATAATTTTGTATATTTCAAAAATTAGAAAAAACATCCAAAAAATAAGTCTTTTAGTAAATTTAGTTAATATTAATAATTTCATTATTTGCATCATTTTTATTTAATTTTCATGAGTAATTTTTTTTTTAAAAATATACATATATAATACAAAAAAATACAAAAATAAAATTAAAAAGACAAAAAAATAAAATATAGTTGTGGTCCAAATTAGAACAATAATTAAGTATCACATGTAAAAATTGAGTTCTGGAATTTTTAGGTCATATTTGAGGGTTGAATTGAAGATGAAATTGAATAATTGACTCAAATTGGTTTAATGTGGTTAAGATTGAAAGGAATTGAAAGTTTAAGGATGAATTTGAAATAAATAACCAAGTTATAAATCAATTGTATAGTTTTAAGACCTGGCCCAGTATTTTTTTTTAAAATCAAAACGATGTCGTTTTTTAAAAGAAACAAAAAAAAATAATAAAAGTCAATGGGTTTGCAGCCGGGTCTTACCGGGTCAGCCAAGTCGTTGAGTCAACATGCCGAGTTTTTCCTTCCCCTGTCTTTTTTCAACTCGGCCCGGTTCCAACCCCGAGTCGGATAGATCCCGAGTCAACATGCCGGGTTGGGCCAGGTTTCAAAACTATGAATTGAAGACTTACTTGAGAAAGGAAATCAAAATTGGGACTAAATTTGGTAAAATTGTATAATCTTAGGAATTCAAGATGAATTTGCAATCGAGTGGTTAAATCTAAAGGTCTAAATTGATTTAATTACGGAAGCAATTGTAAAGAAAACAAATTCCGTTAAAATTGCATGAATTTGAAAAAACAAGAACTAAATTAATAAAAAAAAATAGAAGCTAAATTAGAAAGATTAATTTAGGGGTTAAATTGAAAGAGAATTTAAGATTTATCCTTGTTTGAGTAAAATTAAAAAAATTAAAAGCCAAAGACTAATGAAAAGGAGAAAATATTCCAAGCACCAAATGAGTATTTATATAACTTAGTTTCAGTCTCATCAATTTCATTCCAATCAATTTAGTCCAATTAATTATATTTCAGTCCAATTGAATTGGATTAATTCAAATCAGCTTATTTAATTTATATTTGTAGTCCAAATGTTTCCAATTGATTCAATTCCATCCCACTTTAGTCCAATAATTTTGTCAATTTAATTCAATATAGTTGAAATAAATTGAACCAAACAATCCGAGCAATTAAAATCAAGATCTCAATCCATCAATTCAGCTCTTCAATCCCAAAATTCAAGCATATCAGATCAAGTCCCAGAACTCCATATCGATCCAGCAAGAATCACGCTCAGTGATTGCTGCTGCAAAACAAAAGGTAGCCATATATAGCAGGAGACCAGCCTATGATTCCAGGGCAACAAGACCGAAAACTGGGGACAAGCCTCTCATTCATGGAGGAGTCAGGAACCATCATCATCATCATCAAGAATCAAAAGAACTTCCTCATCAACGAACACTGGAAAATCTTCTTGTTTCTCCTCCACTTGTGACCCCTCAATCTCTCTCTCGGCATAATCAACCCAAACCACCGTATACTACCCAACCACACTCCTCTCCTCTATCAAAACACAACCTCCAGCCTTCCATGATCAAACGCTTTCATTGCCCCGATCGTGCCTCCTCTCAACAGTTTCTCATCCACCATAACCACCAAAAACTGATGAACACCATGCTAGTTGCTACTGCCCCTTGAATGAAACACCACTACCATCAAGAATATCAAGAGCAATACTAGGAAAAGTCAGCCCCTAATTCATTCGAAAGGACGAAAAACACTGGAAAAGCCCATCCATTATACCCTCCACAGACCTCGTCTCTAACAAAAAAATCACTCCAAAATCTACCACTGAAACCGTCATCTTCCCCAAACCAAGCCGTTCATCACCAAGACCATCAACTACCGAAGATTGCCCTCTCTAAAAAAAAAAACTCAGCCCATTAATTAATCATACCTCCAATCAGCAGACCTTACTGCCTTCTCCTTCCTTTCAATAAAACAGACAACCCCCCACATCCTCATGGTCGCTGCCATCACCACCAGCCGCCAGACCTTGCACCAGTCATCCCCACGACAACAATAAAAAACACAAGCAGATTGGTTTTCTTCTCTCCACCAGTATTGGCAACGGGACCCATCCTTGCTCTCTTCCTTACCATCGAATAAACACTCAGCCCCGGCCACACTGGCCCATGGTCTCCCTCACCCTCGACACCATACCCAAAAAACCCAAGCCACCATCCTTTGTAATCTCAATTAACATATTCCTTGGTTAAAAATAAATAAATACTAATAGAAAAAAATAATTTATTGATGTACATTTATTTTGAGCAAATATGATATAATACTTTCGGTCGGATCAATGTGATCTCGATCTATTGAGTTAGAACATAATTTTAAAAATTAAATGCTGGTGTATGACTTCTAATGATTCATCAAGTTGTATATTCTCTCAAACTTTAGCACAAGTTTTTAACTATTGATGTTTATTAAATAATTATAATCAAAACAAAAGTTTAGAAAAACCAGTAGATTAGTTATTGTTAAATTTGTGTTTCAATATCTGATTATACATATTTTAATTACATTGCCAATTAACTTTAATTCAAGTTTAGTGATTGGAGCATTCAAAAAGGTATATTCATTAAAAGAAATAGAAGGATATTTATAATATTAACTTGAAATCAACTTTGTAATAAATAAGATCTGTCAGGTTATGCATTTGTCTTCTAAAATCATTAGATGACAATTATATTATATAAAAAAACTAAGTCGTAAGGTGTTTTTACTATGTAATGTACATTATAAACTTTTTCACAAATCATTGTGCATCGGAATAGTCAATTTTTTAAAATACCTTTTCAATTTGGTTATCAAACTTTTTTCTTGCACACTTGAACCCTTTTGAGTCCAAATTTGATTTCGATGTAAAAAAAAAAAAAACATTGTCGTTTACACCTATTTCGACCATCTAAATGGTTGATTTTCCATGTCAATGAGTTTCTTGATGAGAGGAGTTTAATCTAAGTTTTGTTTTTTCATTTTCTTTGCATGAGAAGGTAGATCTAACCGTGGAAATATTTTCATGTTCGGATTGATTTCGAGTTTTTGAGTTGTTTTTAGGTTGTTTGAAGTCATAAATGGATTTATCAAGTTGTTTACTATGTGTTTTAAATAAACAATACATTGTAAATGAATTTTTTTAAGCAAAAAAAAAAATCAAAGCCTTATTTTCTCGACGGCCTTCCGTCGCTGAATTTTGCAAATAAAAGATAACACATCTTCTACCTATTTTTGTTGGAAAAAAAGGTGGATGATAGGTTATCCTCTCCCTTAAGAAATATAAAGAATAGAAAAGGCCTAGGTGCATGGGTTGCGCAAGAAGGCCCACATGCATGGGCCCTTTTGTTTGGAATGCCTATACGCCTAAGCTCATTTATTTTTTAAATTTTGTTATCTTATATTCAGTTCCAAAATTAATTTAAAAAATCATTAAAACCATTTGATTTCATGATTTAAATCACAAGTTAACATGTTAGTCCACAACATCTAGGTCGATACAATATTTTATAATCTTGATATATATTTTTTAAAAATATATGTCTAATTGAATTGTTTTTTAAGAATTTGGCTTATTTGAATTTGTCTTCATGATGTATTTCTTCTTCTTCTTCTTATTTTTTCATGTGGGATTGCTTTTTTCAAATTTTATTTTTACATAATTGTTATGGTGTAATTAAGTCATGAAACCCTGATTAATCTAATATGTTATTTTTTTCTTTTGACAAAAAAGGCAATGCTGAATTTTTTATAAGCATTTTGTTTTAATTTGAATTGGTCTTCATGATATATATATTTTTTGTTTTTGTTCAATTAATTGGTTTTAATTTTTTATATGGTTTTTTATAATCATGGTTTTTTATAAATCCAAGCCACATTATTATCTATTTTTTTAGGTTATATTAATGCTCCCCCTCTTTTCTCTCCCCCCTTGAAAATCACACTAGCCATTCAAATTTTCAGAGCTGCCCTCTTAATTAGTTGTTGATATTTCAACTTTGGTTTTTGTTCGATTAATTGGTTTTAATTTTTTATATGATTTTTTATCATCATGGTTTTTTATAAATCCAAGCCACATTATTATCTATTTTTTCAGGTTATATTAATGCTCCCCCTCTTTTCTCTCCCCCTTTGAAAATCGCACTAGCCATTCAAATTTTCATAGTTGTCCTCCTAATTAGTTGTTGATATTTCAACTTTACTTCTTATTTTTTGGATTTTTAATTTTTGTTTTTGGCCCATTTGTAGAATTTTTACTTGTTTTCAATTTCATTATTCAATCCCGATTTATTATGTATTTTTCCGATTTATTCCTTATTCTTTTGATTTTTATTTTTTTCTTGTCTTTTTTGTGAATTTTCTATTTGTCTTTAATTTCATCATTCAATTCAATTTTATGATATATTATTTTTTCAACTTATTCCTTATGCTTTTGATTTTTTCCAATTAAAAATTCTATAAAAAGGCCAAGAAAAAAAAATAACATACAATTTTTTATTAGAGGTTAAATTGAAAAGAAAAATAACTCCAATAAAAAAAAAAATTAAAAGAATGAGGATCAAATTGAAAACAATAACACACTATAAACTTAGATTAAGGGGCGTAATTGAAAACTAATAAAAACTTTTATAAAAGGGCTAATGAAGAAAATAAAAAATAAAAAAGGACCAGATCTAAATATATATAAATTGGAATTGAAAGGCTAAATTGAAGAGAAATAAAACTTTTACAAAAGGCTCAAGAACAAAAATAAAAAATAAAAAAAAGGATCAAAAGAGAAATGCTAACAACCAAGAAGGGCAATTTGCACAATTTAGGAGGGAAATAAAAAAAACAAAAAAAAAGCCCAGCTAAACCACCCACCCGCCGTTGACATGCGTTGAATGTGGTGGTACTTCTAACGACATAATAGAAGAGAAAGTTTCACCACAGAGAGGAACTGCTCACGCCAATCGAAGTGGACATGTGCCTCCCATTCGCTGACAACTTCTCAAATTTAATATTATTTTATTTGCGTTAAAAGATCATAATATCCTCAACAAATCAATAAATAACAAAAAACCAAACTTGAAAAGGTAAAAATAACCCTTGGTCAAAGGTTTTTTTTAAAAAAACTTTTTAAGATCATTTAAGTAATTTAATTTTGCATCCAAAATTAAAATACAGATACCCCAAGCATATATTTTTTTTATCTCTCTCTAGGGACATTTTAAGACCTTTACCTCCATGGACAAATATTATTCAATTTAAATGTAAAATAGTCAATTTATTGTTATAATCTAAAGCAAAATTAATCTTGTACTACAGTAAAATACAGTTTAAACTCCATCCCCTTTTAGTTTATTCTTTTATATATAAGCAGGCTGTTTTTGGATTAAAAAAATAGACGTTTATGAGAGGCTGCCAATTGCCAAAAAAAACATTAAAAAGGGAAAGCTCTTTCATAATTGAAACTTTGAGAGTATCTCCAAAAGTTTCCTTTGATTTTGCATCGCTACTCTTCAACCTCTTTTGCCGACCTGCGCATTTAATTCTGCACTCATATGCACCATACGAAACATCCATCCTCTATATTTAAATGGGGAAGGTTATAATTTTATAAATATAATTAATTAATTAATTAATTTTTTCTCGTGAATTATCATGATAAACAAGCATCTGGAACCCTCATGCAGCATTAAGATTTCAAAGGGCGAGCTTTAATGACCCTGATATATCATACCCTTTCAATTCCATTTCTTTTTTTCTTAAAAAGAAGAAAATAATAAATACGTCTCTGTTTATTTTATCCATGCCTATGCCAACTATGTATCTAGATATCAATTTCCCAGGGATGATGACGGTTTTTGTACTCAATAATGTAAAGAAATATATGGCATAAAATATTGCAGCTCTGTCAGTGCTGGCAGGCTCGTTCCTCTGTCATTCAGCTAGAGCCCGAATTAAATAATAAACATTAACAACTTATTTATACAATCTACAAGGTGTATTTGAAGCCAGATAAGTGTAGTGGTTGCAGAAGAGTACATGATCTTTTTGAAGAAAACAAGAAGAGTGTATATAAAAGGGGCAATCGGGAAGTAAAGAACAATATAATTAAGGGATCTGTTTAATTAAATCCACCAACAAAATCCACAAAATTAAAATGATGCTTTCCTTTGGAGAACTACAGCTGATGCATGCTGGTGTTAGCCCTTACGTGCTTCTCACTACACCTTCCAACTAATTCCTGACGCTAAGAATCTCTTCACAACATAAAATACTCTTTAATTACGAAACACTCTACCTTGTAGGGAGTGGAAACCTTGTTATGTGGCCACGGATCAAAACTATGCCCTAGCTAGCGCTATGAACAAAGAGTAGATGGCTAGGAATAAAGAAATGGTAGATTAAAAAGCTGGTGCTGACGGTGCTGACGGTGCTGTGTATTTGCATAGCTCTAAACATTTTCTTACATGTAAAACACCGAGAATCATGTTCTTCATAGTGTTCACCAAAGCTAAATACTACGTGCTCATTTAGACACCCATTTATAATCATTGGCAAGCTTTCATTGAGCTCTGTCAGAATTAATTAACACATGGATTTAACGGAGAAAGTACTCAATATCTATTAATTGAAAAAAAAAAGTGGCTATTAATTCTCAATTATTACCGTAATGGACGCATATAATTACTCATGAAGTCAAAAAAATAAAATAAAAAATCAACTACTATAATGAGAGATCTGTTCACAATTTCATGCTGACACCAAACCTTATGATTGGCAAAGCACAATCATAAAAATGATAAAAAAAACATCAAGTCATATTGGCCGGCGTGATTTTTGGGTCATTGTCCGTCTAAGAAGTTATCACTGCTTACAATGTGAAGGTGAAGTAGATGTGGGTCAACTCCTCATGAAGCCTCTCATAAAAGGCTATCATCCCATGGTTCATGTACATACAATCTCCCATTTCTAGGGTTAACACTATCTCCGCTTAATGGTTAATTAAGAATTAATTAATATAAAATTACAAATTAATTTAACTGGTACTGTTTTTTGGATTCAGCATATTGAAAGATTAATATACTATAACGAGCAAAGCAAACAAAAGTTGAGTAAACAAAACTAGCGGAAAATGATCAAGAAAAGCAAAAAAAGAAGAAGAGAAAGGGATAGAAGCCGAAATTCTGTGGTTCCAGGCTTGCAAGACAATCCAATCACTTAGAAAAAGTAATGGGTTTGCTTCGAAGCCAACCGAATCTCATTGGCTCCATCACCTCCGCATACTTGCGTTCTTTAATTTATGTTCTCTGTATGTGTGTGTATTTCAGTTTTTTTTTTTTTAAATAAAATATGTCTATATTTATATATATATATATATATATATATATATATAACTAACTTCCAAGTTAGTGAAACTCAAGACTTGCAAGCAAGGAAAATTCACGGTAACTGTCCAAGGGTTACGGCTCTACTTAAACCCCATCCCTCCCTCCCTCCCTTGACAACATTCACTTCCTAACTTGGTACCTTTTTATTTCTTAAATACAAGATTAACTCCCACGTACTCTCCTACCTTTCTTGATCTTTCCTCCTCACCACCGTCGCTCCATTCCTCTGTACGTCTTCCTCTTGGTGAAATATTAAGATCATCAAATTAATTGACGATGGGTTCTCAAGCAATGGTGTCTAAGGAACTATCACAAATCATCAAAGGCAAGCGTGCCAAGCGACAAAGGCCATCTTCGCCCCTAACGTTAGCCATAACTTGTAGCTCATCTAGCGTCGGAGAAAACGGAGGTGAACGTGGTCAAAGAATCTACAACAACTCATCATCGTCTGATCCTAGCACGTCAGTTAAATTCACGGGAAGGACAGACGAGGAAGAAGACATGGCCAATTGTTTGATTCTTTTGGCTCAAGGCAATCGCCAAAACTGCAAATTATCTAAGCCCGTGACTACTGCAGCAACAACTATTACGTATACCAACAAGGACGCAGGTTTATATGCTTATGAGTGCAAGATCTGTAACAGGCGTTTCCCTTCATTTCAAGCGCTTGGCGGACATAGAGCGGGTCACAAGAAATCAAGACCGGGTAATATTAGTGAAGACAAGAAAGCGTTGGCAGTGACAGTTCGGATGGGTGATCAAGAGGGAAATGGAAATGATAATGATATGAGCACCGCCCTTTCATTGCAAATAGTAAATGATAGGGTTGTATGTAGTAACAATGTCAAATCTAATAAGGTCCATGAGTGCTCCATATGCGGTGATGAGTTTTCGTCTGGTCAGGCTTTAGGTGGTCATATGAGACGGCACAGGGCGTTCGCTCCCACCGCAACCGCAACCGCAACCACGTTAACATCTGTAAGTTTGGAAAGAAGTAAGCCTGATCATGAGTCCGAAGAATCCAAGAAACCAAGAGATATCCAACTGCTGGATCTTAATCTTCCGGCAGCAGAAGATGATCTCCGAGAATCAAAGTTTCAATTTGCGTCCAAGGAACAAGTTCTTGTCTTCACAGCTTCTTCCTTGGTTGATTGCCATTACTAAATATCACAATAAAAACAAGCTACTGTTGTTTTTATCGTTTGGGATTATTTTCACCCCAAATTGAATGGACGAACTTCTTAACTTCAGTTTTACTATTGTAATTCATATTTGTTTAATTAATGTTTCATAAATCTTTGAAATGTTTTTCATTTTGATCGCAATTCTTGAATTAAGTTGCATTATCTGAGTCATTAATTTTGGCTGGCTTGTTCATGGTGGCATTTACTTCGCGAAAAACGATTTTTTTTTTCTTTGTTTTGCTTGAGAGGAAAATGTGGAAAATTGATGAAGAAAATTAAGCTTTGCATGAGTTTGCGGCCACCACTATCACAACCGAAAGTGGTGTATTAGGTTTGCAGGAAAGCTAAAGCTCGCCTATCTGCCTACCTGTTTCATTAATATGATTAATAATATAAAAAAATAATATAGGAATTTACTTTATATCCAGTTAATTTTACAATTTCAAAGATATAAATTCAGTTAATTTTACAATTTCAAAGATTAACACATTCTGAATCTAAAACTCAATTTTTAATCAATTATATATTAAAATATAAAATTAAAAAAACAAAACTTGAATAAACTTATATTAACCTATTAAATCTTTAACTTGAATAATGAAACTAAAATAATTTAATAAAAAATAAATCAAAATAAATTATAAAATTTAATTTTTAATCAATTTAAATATTAAAAAATAAATTTAATTACCAAAAGGCATCTAAAAATACCCAAATCTACTAAATTAATTAACTTAACCCGTGATCACATTTACAATTATTTCGATTAACAATACTACGATGAGAAAGGGGTTAATAATGATAATAATAATAACAATAGTCTTCAAGAAATGTAGTGTGATGGCAAAGAACTTGAAATCTATATAGCAGATCTCGAGTTCGAGTTAAGACATGCACTTCTTATAAAAGCCTGGGACAACTGAGATTTTACTCGTTCATCTAAGCCCATAAAATATGCTTTTTTGGGGATGAGGTTTTCTCAAATCTAAAAAAAATAATAATAACAATATATATGGTTAACTATTAATTATATATGTTCTCAATTTGTCACATGCGATCACATTTACAATTGCACTGTATTGATTGGTTCACCGACATTTTAACACTTTTTACTTTTCCAGGTTTTTGCACTTTTTGATTGGTTCACCGCATTCTACTTCATAAACCAAAACTTTCTAACAACTACGAGCGTCTTTACTATGAAAATCCCTTATGAGATTCACGTGTAAAAAAAAAAAAAAGTTCATAAAGCCGTTTTGCTCTATAAATTTTTAAATTTTAAATTTTTTAAATATATATATTTTTATATCATTTTAAAGAATTGATATTAAAAATAATTTTTAAAAATAAAAAAAATTTATTTTAATGTATTTTTTTTAAAAAAATACTTTAAACCGTCACTGCTACAACAATTTCAAACGTACATTAACATATTTTTTAAAAGTAATTTTTTATTTAAAATTAAATTTTTTTTTAATATTTAAATATCAAAAATAAATATTAAAAAATATAAAAATATTATTATTTTTAATATTAAAAAAAAAAAACAATAACAACTACCGCACTCAAGACACCATTTTAATCTCGGCATTATGGTCTTTAGATAATGGGCGGTGCCATAAAACGCTTTTAGAATATGTTCAACTTTTAGTAATTAATTTGTGGCATATTCCATAAATTTTTTTCAAGAGTCAACCCTTTTTTTTTTGTACAATGCCCTTAACGGAGTCAACATGACAATTGACATGGGCTGTCATAAAGTAGGATATAACGCCACCATTCAAGATAAGACCATGGAGGATAATGGAGCTTATACCTTAGTCTCCTTTCTTTTGTCTTCTGCTGCCACTTCCCAAGTAATTAATATGTGCTGTGTACTCATTTATTCTCCGGGAGAAATTTTTATATTTATATTTCATAAAAAAATTTACCACGAAGATTTTTTTTACTACAATGTAAATAATTTATTTGTATATTTAATAAAATTAATAAAAGATTAAATTGGAAAGATAAGATAAATATGCATATTAAAATATATAATCTCATGTCGTGGATACCTCTTCAAATATTTTTTATTTAATTATACAATAATAAAACTTCATATTAATGAGAAAATTATTATCAAGATTTTGTGTTGTGTTAATACATAATACATAAAGTAATCAATAATACTATTGTAAAAAAGTTTTAAACATCTTAGAAACAATGACATTTTTTATATTATGAGCACAGCTTTTCTATTAAAAAAGCAATAATTAAAATAAAGATATTTTAAAAATTAAAGCGATTTGAAATAATTAGAAAACATATATTTCTTAAATCTAAATTTAATTTTATTATTAATGTATCCCTTAATTATTTTAGTGAAAGCCTGTTTCTTATTTGTAATTATTATTTTAAAAAATATTTTATGATTGTTAATACAAGTTAATATATATATATATATATATATATATATATATATATATATATCAAAATAATGTGTTAAAAAACCTCCCTGCTCCTCTGTCTCATGCTAATAATACCGTAATCAAATCTCTCTAATTACGAAATTCCTCTTTAATCTTTTTTTGGGCCTCAAAGTTTTCTTAAAAAAGCAAACATTTCTTGCAATCCCCCTTGTTTCCTCGTATGGGTCTGTCTTATATTAATTTCTCAAGATGGGTACAAGCTTACAGAGCTATGTAAATTAGAGCCAGGTTGGGTCTAGCCCTGGTGGTCGTAAAGGAGATTGAAGTCTATACCGTTTCATTCTATTCTTTAAATTCTCATTACATTATTGTTTTTCTTGTTTCTTTGTAATTTTTTGTTTTAAAGTTTTGTTCTTTGCTTAATGTTTAGTTTTTATTGAATATTTTTTGCTAATGAATTAATAGTACTATTTCTATTGTTATATTTTTATTATGGATTTGTGAGCATGATTATTGGCATTGGCTTGTTGATATTCATCCCACCAAGAAGTTAGATGTTATTAAAAATATTTTTGTTTTTGTTTTTTTATGGAGCTTAATGAAGCTTCATAAGAAATGAATCGAGTTACTGTTTTAATTATGTAGGTAATGATTCAGCAAGTTGGGGGTTTGTTCACAAAGGGAATTAATCAAATATACATATGCAAGTTGAATTTTAAAATAAAACCTTTTAGATTCAATATGTTTTCTCCGTGCAATAGTCCTTTAGTAACCAATGGTTTTTTTTTTTAACGCAAATAAAAATTGAGTTTGAAAACTACCGCAAGATTAGCGCGTTGTGACAATTTTTAAAATCAATTTCGAGCTATAGTTTTTTAAATCATTTTTTATTTAATTTTATTATAATTAAAATAAATGTTTGTAAGATATAAGATTCAGCTTCTTAAAAACGAATATAATTTATTAGGTGAATTTTCATTTTCTTATTAATACAATTTTTTTATATAAAAACATGTTTTTTTTTCAATAGTATATATATTTTTTAATAAAAAGTAAAGTTCATTAAAATAAATGTTCATAAAAAATTTAAATAATTTTAATTAAGGACAAAAAATTGTATTTCTTTAATCAAAACACGTTTTCCTTGTTCTTTTATCTCTTCTTAAAATATCTCCAGTAGCTTTTCCTGGATTTGAAAAATAATTCTTCGATTCTCCCATTAACTAAAAAGTGTGTGATGTCTGGATGTAATTTGAGGAGGGTGGTGGTGGAATTATTAGGTGAGTATGGTATTAGAATTACAATTTATATTTTTTTTTATTTAATGTAAGTGATGAATTAAGGGCGAATCTTTTTTAAAAGATAAAGAATAATGCAATTCTAATTTCAACATCAAGAAATCCATTAGAAATTTTATTGGGTTTGGTCATGAAATTAAAGCAAAGAGGTTTAAGAATTTAATTAATGAACTTATTTAAGATATATAGGCTACGATGGACTTCAAGATAATATCAAAGAATAAAGAACAAGTCTTAATATAATTTGATTCATATATAAAAAAAAGCTTGTATTGGAGCTTCAAGACACTACAAAAATAATGAAATAAAAAGATTTAAATATATCAATTTTGACCATTTATTATTGTTTTGTCATAACTAGAGCTATAAAATAAATTTTGATATGAATCTAGTTGTATTAAAAAGTTGACATTCATATATTTTTAGTGACATATGATAGATATTTTAATTCATTGAAACAAGGGAGAACCATTCATTTGAAGTTGGCTTCAATTCTACTAGCAAATTATAAAATTCAACTTTGAACTTGTTTTGATTACTTGAGCTATTATTTATTTATCTTTTAGTTTTTTATAGGGCCTCCAACATTTTAAGGGTTATTTGGGTTAGGTTTTATTTTATTATTTTAGTTATTTTGAACTTTTAATGTGTTAAGTCATATTTATCAAGTTTTGGTCCATTAAATCAAATTAGAGTTAGCTTTCTACTATATAAATTAATTGTTAACATTATTTTAGGATTGCTGAAGTTTTATCCAAGGTAGTCTCATATTATGTGTCCTTTTCTTTTTGTGTGGTTAAATGATTTTCATATTATGTTCTTGATTGAATTTGTAAATTTTTTAAAAGATTGATCAACTTCGTTGTGATTTATACTTTTTATTTCCATCTTGTTATAAGCATAGGACAGGGATAATCAATTGCATATAACTTTGATTTTAAGATAATGTTCTTGTTGAGTCAAGTTATAATTTTTTCTTCAAACTTTAAATTAGCAATATAAGGGAATAGTCCACATCATCTTTGATATCAACTTCAACCTTCTATTTAATTCCAACAACGCGTTCTAACGTTATTTTAGTTAGTTTAATTTCAGTATATTCACATAGATTTCACATTTATTTCATGTTTCTCTAATTTTTCAGCATATTTAGTAACTTTAAGTTGTTCATAAAAAAAAAAAAAAAAGATAATAATTGTGTCTTCTGTATGTTTTGGAAACAAACTCTATAGATAGAGTAATTGATTTGCATCATGGGAGTTAGAAAATAAGTAGAATGGCTGAACTGATTTGTATTATTGGGTAAAGATGGAAGAGAAAATTGCTGCTTCTTCACTAACCTAACCCTCTTTTAACGCTTCTTGTTAATATCTCATGTACTTTCTTTAGTCTATTCGTCCTTGATAAAATCGATGCCCATCGCCATGAGAAGTACAGAAGGGGAATGTACTTGAAACTTGACTGTGGAGAACCACACACAAAGGTGAGGTTAGGGATCTTTTCATAGCGACCACCAAAAGTAATTGAGTTCCGATCTTCTTCTCTATGTTCTTAGGCCCATTAGTTGCCCAATGAGGAGATGGTTTCGGTGCCCATCGATTTCCCAGTTCCATTGAGAAGGCCCACTTTTGTTGATCTCTTGGCCACTTACAACACAAATAAATTCAATGCCACCTTCTTCTTCTTTTTTGTTAATTTAATTTAACTTTATTTATTGAATTTGAAGCCCTTCTTCTTATATTAATCGTGTGCTTCCACCTTCCAGTGTATGTTTCACAGACGCGAGGGGCAGAGAAAAACAACACCATAGACACGGAGGGTTTGCCATAACAAACAACAGAAAGAAGAAGAAATGGCAGTACACCGCGACAATCTACTGGAAGAAGAAGAGAACGAAGAAGACAATGCTCTCTTTGAGGGAGACGGCTTAGTTGACCAAGATTCCGATATTCCTCCTCACCTCCGTGACCTTGCCCGCGCCGCTCAGACCGGTGACGTCGACGCTCTTCGCTATGCTTTAGGTGAAATGAATATCCTTCTCTTCTTCTCTCTTTTCCTTTTATTTTCTATTATTTGCTTGAAATTCTAGTTCTTGGAATTTAGATGAACTGTTTTTCTTTTCTTTTTTCACAAGAGTTCACTTGTTAATTGGGATTGGTGTGAAAAAAGAAGGCATCTAGGCCGAGTTTTTGTTCTAATATTTGGATTAGTTATTGGTGAGTTTGGAAGATTTTGAGTAAGCTGAGCAGTAATAGCAATCTCTATTGAATGCCATTCAGCAATAGTGCTGTTGCTTATAAATTGAATAAAAAAAAAAATTCCTTTGCGCGTCTACATTCCAACTTTTAATCTGCTGAAGACGCTGTATAATATAAATGATCTCCTTCGGTGGTCATGTTCGAACAAAAAAAAAAAAAACTAGCCTGCTGCCTGCATTTAGGCTACCTTAACTTGTGGCTTTGAATTTCTGTTTCTATATCTGATAGATAGATTTTTGGGTTCATTGTTTCGATAATAATGGAAATAACTTTATGAAAGAGTTCGATAATGGGTTCATTTGCTCGCCAATAGTGTTTATAATGCTAGAACTTGACAAAGCTAAACCCCAAAAGCGAAGCTGCATAATTGAATATTTGGAATATGGGATTCGTAAAGATTTGGAGTTTGAACTTGAGCATGATCAAACATCAAACATTTCATTCTTTGATTTTTCATGAGATTAAAGGAGTATATTGCTGGTGATGGAGATCTTTTCTTAGCTTCTCTATGCAGGATGTTTAAGTTTCTCCAAAATGTCTGATTGATGATGGTTTGTTACATAATTTAGAGGTTATAAACAATATTGTAGAATGGCATTGACTTGTAAAATGATAAAAATCTGTCGGTTCAAGGCTTCAAGAGTAGCTATTTTATACAAAATGTGAAAGGGTAGCTTTTTCTCTTGTTGAAGTAGAAAGTAATGGAAGAGTGGGAATTACAAGTTTTGTCTAGAAATCTCTAGAATTAGGGAGGATGTTTGCAGAACCCATTCCACTATACAAGTTAGAAATCAGAACTTTGAAATTACAAATGTTTTATTTAAAGTTTCCAACTTCCATTTCATTCGTTTTCATCATCGTGTGACAATGAAATGCCAACAGGGTCAAATAGGATCTTTCTCGCTCATGCTTTAGTTTCTGATTCAGATAACCTGAATGGCAGCATTGATGAACCAGTGGAAGATGGGGACACGGCTCTCCATTTGACATGCCTGTATGGCTATTGTCCCTGTGTCCAGGTTGGTTGACTCAATTTGTTCTCTCTTGCTGCTTTTCAGTGGTGCTTTATAATTTTAAGCAGTAGTACAAATTATGTACTCTTTCCGTTGTAGCTACTCCTGGAAAGGGGAGCAAACTTGGAGGCCAAGGATGAAGACGGGGCGATTCCTTTGCATGATGCCTGCGCAGGGGGTAAGAACAAGAAATAATTACCATCAACATGTTCTGTATTCTTTCCCGATGAAATTATTTAAACTAATGTTGATTTTTGTTTTCTTTATTCCACCTCACCTCCCTTGTTCTCTGCTGCAGGATTTACTGAGATAGTCCAACTTCTGGTGAACAGTGCTAATAGTGCAGAGCGTGTGAAAAGGATGCTAGAGATAGTTGATTATGAGGGTGATACTGTAAGTTCCAATAATAAATTGAATGGTTTTTGTGTTTCGGTTGGAGGCCTCATTCTTAGAAAATAGGTTGCAAAAAGAAATTAAGAAATTATATCATTTCTGTTTCCTTTTCTTTTTAATCTCTTTGGGGATGTTGTGTTGGACCAGCTGATGCCATTGCTGGCTTTGCCTGGTCCTTCATCTAGTGGGAGCTGACGAGGGTTCCAAGAATGACTGTATAATTTGGACCTATAGCTGTTAGCTGTGTTGTAACCCCCACCCCACCCCAACAACCATTGTCTACTTCCTCGTGATTACTGATATTAAAACCCTTTTGCAGCCTCTTCACCATGCAGCAAGAGGTGAACATGCCGATGTTATTAGATTGCTGCTGGCTTCTGGTGCCTCCGCTACAACAGCAAACTCTTATGGAAAGGTTACTAACCATTGATTTCATTATGAAAATTATGTTTCTCATCTCTGTCTTGTACCTGTCACTAATTAATTGCTATGGCAGACTCCAAGCGAATTATCTGAACCAGATACTGAAGCGCACAGAATTTTGGAATCGGCTGGATGAAACTTTCTTTCGTTGGCTCTGCATTTTGCATTTGTTGGCTTCTTTAGAGTCTAGCTACTTAATCTTGGAACAGCTTCTTGTTGGAGAACCCATTTCAGTTTATAGAATTACAAGGCTTCCATCTAAAGCATATAATGTATGCACTCCTAAGGCAAGTGATATAGCTCTAAGTTACCAGAAAGTGACAATACGTGTATTTTTGAACGTTACAAGCCTATCATGCAATGTTTTGTTTGGCGAGACACGAGGGAAAGGAATGGTTGAGGACAAAACTGGAAGTATCTATAGTACATGGAATATCATATCAATTCCTGCTGCTTTTATACTACATTAGTCACTGCAGTGACCCAAAAGCAACGAAGAGGATCAAGAAATCCCGATATTACCTCTCCCATTCGATGTTTACATGGTTGGCTAAAGAATTATGTAATCGTACAATGAAGAGAATTAGCTTGAAAGAAAGGAAGAGTTAGTTTGAGAGAGAGAAAGGGAAGAAATTGTTGAGCTATAATCTTGTAGCTGTTGTCTTGTATTTTTTCCAAATAATAACCAGTAAAAATAGACAGTGTAAGATGCACTTAACTGCCTACCATAATATCAATGAGAGTGCATGAACTGACATACTTTACTAATTAAAAAACATATGCTAGATTGTGTGAATGTAAAATATTGAAGAGCACCATAATTGTTTGAATTGGGTAGGGTTTGAGTGGAGTAACTAATTGGTTTGAATAAAGGAGAACCACTACAATAGGAGTAGCAATTGGTTTACACTAATATTCTAGCTTTCTTCATAATTTCAACAATGTATTACTGTAGTGAAAGAAGCAAACAGTTTGTAATGGAAGAAAATTCAATGCTAAGAAAATAGTAGAATAGGTTAAAATCATGAATGACAAACTGAGTTCTTAAAAGACTAATAAGATACTAAAGAAAGACAAGATTATCATTTGTAAGTAAAATTTCATCAATATAAATAAATAAAAATATTATAGCCTTAACAAAACAAAGAATGAACAAGTATCAGTTTTGAAGTTATGAAATCCCAAAGAAAGTGAAAATTAACAGGGCCAATCAAACCATGCATAAGGTGATTATTTGAGATCATAAAGAGAATGTTTCAATTTGCAAACATGGTTCCGGAATTAAGGATTGCAAAAGCTATAAGGTTGAGCTATAAACATATTTGTATCAGGAAATCCATTAAGGAAAGCATTATGTACATCAAGACGATCAGTTGACTAGCTTTGAGTAACACTAATACAAAGCACTATTTAAAAAGTTGAAGACTTTACCACTGGACTAAATACTTCTTAAAAATCAACCCCTTCTTATTAATGATAACTTTTAGCCACCAAACATGCTTTGTAGAGCTTAAAAATCTCATTTGCCTTGCTTTTAATCTTGTATACTTGTCTACAACCCACCATATTCATAGTCAAATCATATGGGACCAAATGTCCTTAAAAGCAAATGCATAAATGTTAGCAATCATAATAGATTGCCACTCATCATATCATTTAACCTCAATAAAAGATGATGATTCGAGGACAAAATTGGAGGATGCTAATAGTCTTTTAGGGGACGAGTAGGACAAGGTTGTAAAATCATATGGTGTTGATTTTCAACGCTAAAATAAGATGTAAAAGTAAAAATAGATGACATGGCAATAAAACTTACATTAGCAAGAAGATTCAAGCCAATGGTGATAGGATAAGGGTGAAAAAGACATGAGTGAGTGAGTCACAACACAGCGAGAGGGAGAAGAAGGGGATATAAAAGACTAAGAAGAAGAGTAAGGAGACTTACAACATGCTGGTTTTTGTTGCAGAATGGGTAGAAAAGAGACAAAATAACAAGCAATATTAGAAAGAAGCTTCAAAAGAGATATGGTGACCCAATCGAAGAAGTAAAAATCCACTATGAATAAGATTAAGAAAAGGAACATTATTAGTCAGTTGAGATTAGAGAGAGATGCTCTCCTCCTGCCCGCAGCTGTTCCCTCGTGTTTTCTAATCTTCAGCCACTGTTTGCTCTTTTGATATATTGATTCTTGTCTTCTTCCCATTAATGGCGAACAAAAAGAAAAAATCGGGACCCTCCAAATATCAGTTAAAGCGACAAAAGTCTCTGGTTGCTTCTCAACTTGTGAATAATTCTGCTATTCTAGCTTTGACAGCCCAGCCTTTGTCTGGTAGTGTTCATGCTACAGTACCCCCCCAAATTCAAATTCTGATCTCAGCCCGCCTATGGTCTTACCCCCTCAGAGTACATGCCCTACTCACCTTATCCCTTCCTCTTCTCATGGTTCTGAGCCTCAACATCGTGGTGACTCACCAAGTATCAACCATGTTTTTATGGAAGACTGGTTGAAGATGAAGATCCGGATGATGAGGAATTGGAATATGACTCAGCTGAGGAGGAGTATGCCAGGGGATCTAAATTTTTCACTTCACCAGTGAATGTGACTCCTCTCGTTCCCGTTGCTTCAGTCTTAGTGGACCTACCGTCTATTGTTCATTCCCCTGCAAGTGCTCAGATAACTGCCATAACTTCCCCAACGGATACCCTGCTGCCTATTGTTGTTTCTCATGTAGTCGCTCAGACCACCCCTGGCTCTTTCCCTTCAAGAGAGACTCCAGCTCTCGTTGTCTCCCCTGCTCTTGCCACGTCAGCACCAGTTGGTCCTGTGAATGGTGTTGCTCCATTGGCGACTACTGTAAGTGCAGCTGAACACCCTCCTGAGTCTTCTCCTTCTAGTTGGCATAATCTTTTTGCTTCAAATCGCAATATTACTACCTGCCCTAAGCTCATTCATTACTCTTCATTTACTGAAACAAACGGGTGTGATTTGGTTAGGGATGATTTAGATGCTAAATGTGATTTCTGGAAGTTGTGTCTTATTGGGTATGTTGCTGGACGTTCTCCTGGCTACAAAGCCTTGCAGAATGTTATAGTTAATTCATGGAAATGTGAAGCATCTCTAACAATGCATGAATCGGGCTGGTTGATATTCAAGTTTGCTACTGATGCTGATAAATTGAGCATATTAGTTGGGGGTCCCTATCTAGTTTATGGCAGACCTTTAATTCTCAAACCAATGCCTACTTTTTTTTATTTCTCTTCCTCTGATATGCACACGGTTCCAGTATGGGTTAAGTTCCCCAACCTTCCACTTCAGTGCTGGTCCCTTAAGTGTTTGTCCAAGATTGCCAGTGTCCTCGGGAAACCGGTTCAGAGTGACATGCTTACCCACACTATGTCCAGGCTCTCTTACGCCAGGGTGTTGGTTGAAGTCAATTTATTATCTGATTTGCCTTACTCTATTGATATCAATCTACCGAATGGCAGCCTACTCAAGCAGCAAGTCATTTATGAAACTCTCCCCCGGTTTTGCAAGCACTGCAGAACTCTCGACCATCTTACCTCCACTTGTCCCAAATCAGTTCCATTGACTGATTCTAGCAAACAGGCGGCACATGTCTCAGCCCCTGCTCCAAGTGCCAACACAGTTAAAGCATCCGTTTTTGACAGTTTGGGACCTTAAGAAGACCCTCATGTTGTTGTATGCCCTGAGGGCAATCTGCCTCTTAATTCTACTCCTATTCTGGTTGAACCTGAGCTTGTGTTTGTAAGTGGTGCTGTTGATCCTGTCTCTGGCGGATGGAATATTATGCAGAGCAAAAGAATCAGGCGCAAAACTTCCCCTCCCAAGCATCGTGTTAGACCCTCCCATATTGATCACTGCACGGGTCCAGAGTCTGCACCTGTCCATGCTCCTGTGGACTCTAGGGACCACCATTTTCAAACTCCACCCACTGGTTCCCACATCCAACCAGGGCCAAATACTAATGTCTTGGCTGGCTCACGGTATGACAAAGGCAAGTCTGTTGTTGTGTCGGTTACTCCAGGTCTTCCATCATCTGGGGTTTCTAGTGTGCCCTTACGGAGACGGGCTCAACCGTGCACTGGTGGCATTTCTGGCAGGGGCGAGGGGTTGCCTCCCACTCCCCTTTCATGATGTTAATTCGTTGTTGGAACGTTAGAGGGTTGAACAGCCCTCTGAAGCAACATGAGGTTGTAAACCTCATGCGGAAGCATAAATTGGATGTTTGTTGTCTTTTAGAAACTAAATTAGTTTCTTCTAAAGTTTCATCAATGCAGCAATTTTGGTTGAAAAATTGGAAGGTTTTGTCTAATGCTACAGCAGCGTCTACTGCTAGAATTGTGGTCTTCTGGAATCCAGCGACTGTTAATATTGATTTGCTTGGCTTCTCAGCTCAAGGTCTTCATGTTCTTATTTCTAGCTTAGTTCATCAGTTCAAGTTCTATGCCACTTTTGTCTACGGGTTTAATACTATTATTGCCACGAGAGCTCTGTGGGATGATTTGTGGAACTGGAGTCCTAATTCCCCTTGGCTCATTTTAGGGGACTTTAACTCTTTGTTATCCCAGATAGACAAGTACCATGGGGAAGCTGTTTCTACTTATGAGAC
The DNA here is from genome assembly GCA_027475595.1 of Populus davidiana x Populus alba var. pyramidalis. NCBI lineage: Eukaryota > Viridiplantae > Streptophyta > Magnoliopsida > Malpighiales > Salicaceae > Populus > Populus davidiana x Populus alba var. pyramidalis. The sequence goes on from JANKYH010000918.1 coordinate 26,610, forward strand.
ATCTGATTTCCGGCAGTGTTGCTCAGACTTAGGGCTTGCTGACTTAAATTATTCTGGCAGCCACTTCACATGGTTCAATGGCAGTGTTTGGAGCAAGCTTGACCGTGTCCTTGCCAATCCTCTCTGGTCTCTTTCACATACATCAGTGCACGTCCACTTTGATAATCCAGGAGCATTCTCTGACCATTCTCCTGCCACTATTTCATTCCACCCACAGCAGCTCATGGGTAAGAAATGTTTCAAATTTTTCAATATATGGACTAATCACTCTCGCTTCTTGGAACTGGTTGCAGAAGCATGGCAACTTGTGACTCACGGATCCCCAATGTTTACTCTTTGTAAACGTCTCAAGCACCTTAAGGGGCCTTTGCGAGATCTCAATAAACTACATTTTAGCCACATCTCGGAGAGGGTTGTGCGGGCTGAAGCTGCCCTGGCTGAGCACCAAACTCTTCTCTCTTCTGACATGGACAATTCCCAACTGCATGCTATTGACAAACAGCTTTGTCAAAGTCTTTTCCACCTTAAAACATGTGAGCGCCAGTATTTTTCTCAAAAGCTGAAAAGTAAATTCTTGAAGGAATGCGACTCTGGCACTTCTTTTTTCCATTCTCTCATGAACCGGAGGCATAGGCAAAATTGCATTCCTGCTATTCAACGCAGTGATGGCACTCTCACTTCCTCTTCTGCTGAGTTGGGGGCTGTCTTTATGGACTTTTATAGCCACATCTCGGAGAGGGTTGCGCGGGTTGAAGCTGCCCTGACTGAGCACCAAACTCTTCTCTCTTCTGACATGGACAATTCCCAACTGCATGTTATTGACAAACAGCTTCGTCAAAGTCTTCTCCACCTTAAAGCATATGAGCGCCAATATTTTTCTCAAAAGCTAAAAAGTAAATTCTTGAAGGAATGCGACTCTAGCACTTCTTTTTTCCATTCTCTCATGAACCGGAGGCATAGGCAGAATTGCATTCCTGCTATTCAACGTAGTGATGGCACTCTCACTTCCTCTTCTGCTGAGGTGGGGGTTGTCTTTGTGGACTTTTATAGCCAATTACTGGGCACTTCAAAAGACACTGCCCCTATTGAGGTTGACGTTATCCAGCAGGGTCCATGTCTAGATGCTGCTTCCCATGCTTCTCTTCTTGCTCCTGTTTCTGACTTGGACATAAAGAATGCTTTATTTGATATTGATGATGGTAAAGCTCCTGGTCTTGATGGCTGCTCCTCCTGCTTTTTCAAAAAAGGTTGTGATACATGAAGACTTCTGCATTGCTGTCCGGGATTTCTTCCAGTCGGATGTCATGCTTAAACAAATAAATCATTACATCATTGCGTTGATTCCTAAATCAGTCAATACTTATCTGCTTCATATTTTCATCCAATCTCCTGTTGTAATGTCATTTATAAAGTGATTGCCAAGCTTCTTACGGCGAGATTATCTCAAGCTCTTGTGTCTATTATTAATCCAATGCAGAATGCATTCCTTGGAGGGTGTTTGATGACGGATAATATTCATCTTCTACAAGAGCTCCTACATAATTATGAACGAAAGCGCACCTCTCCCCGCTGCCTGATGAAGATCGATTTCAAAAAAGCTTTTGACTCAGTTCAATGGCCCTTTCTCCGTCAGCTTCTTCTTCTGCTTGGGTTTCCAAGCCGGTTTGTCCAGCTTGTAATGCAATGTGTTGAGACGGCCTCCTATTCCATTGCTGTTAATGGAAGCATTTACGATTTCTTTCCGGGGAAAAATGAAGTTCGGCAAGGGGATCCTCTATCCCCCTACCTTTTTCTGGTTTGTATCGAATATTTCTCAAGAATGCTTCGCAAGGCTTCCCTATCTCCTGGATTTTGATTCCACCCGAAGTGTAACTCTCTTGGGGTCTGCCATCTAGCCTTTGCAGATGATGTAATCCTGCTCTCAAAAGGGGATAGGCCTTCGGTGTCTTGCTTGTTTCAGCAATTGGTCACTTTTGGTGAGATTTCGGGGCTGAACATTAATGCCAGCAAATCTTCCATTTATTTTGAAGGAGATTCGGACAGCATCAGGCATGCTATTCTCGAGGACACTGGCTTTGCTGAAGGGTCTTTTCCCTTTCGCTACCTTGGCGTTCCATTAAGCCCTCATAGGCTATTTGCCAACCAATTTTCCCCACTTCTCCACAAGCTAGAGTCGGTTATCCATGGTTGGCTGGGGAAAAATCTTAGCTATGCAGGGAGAGCCGAGTTGCTCAAGTCTGTCCTCTACGGCATGGTTCAGTTTTGGCTGAATATTTTTCCTTTCCCTGAGCTTGTGATCAAGCGAGTCACCAGTATCTGCCGTAATTTCTTCTAGACTGGCAATACATTGCAGAGCAAATCTTCTCTTGTGAAATGGCATATTGTTTGTCTCCCCAAGACTGAAGGAGGGTTGGGCTTCTTTGATATTAAAACTCGCAACAATAGTTTTCTTGCTAAACTCATCTGGAACATTCACCTCAAGTCTGACTCTATTTGGATCAAATGGGTTCATCACTATTATCTGCACTCTTCTTCCATTTGGGACATCACAGCTCATCCCATTTCCTCCCCACTTTGGAAATCCACCATACTATTCCGCAACAACTTATATGATCTATGTGGTGGCCATCCTCAGTCTCTATCTTTGATGGCGTATTGGAATACGTACAAAGGTGCATTCTCAGCCAATGCCTATGACTACTTAAGACTTCGCAGCTCCCCAGTCCACTGGAGCAGAGTTGTTTGGGAGCCCTGGTCGCTGCCTCGATTCAGTTTCATTTTGTGGTTGGCAATCTTGGGTAGGCTGCGTACGAGAGATCGGCTTCACTTCCTCCAAACTGATTCCACTTTTATTTTATGTCATGTGGATGATGAGTCACATAGCCACCTCTTCTTTGGCTTCCACTGGACCTCTCTTCTCTGGCGTCGGGTTAAGCAATGGCTGCATATCACCAGAAATATGTCTACTTTGCACAGTGTTGTTCGGGGCCTTTGTAAAAGTGGCAGTGGTGTTGAAGGCAGAATGAGACGTGTCTCTCTTTTTGTTTCCTTTCATAACCAATGTTATTTTCAGTTGATGCTTGTTCTGCCCCTTTGGGTACGTGCCTCTCAGGTTTCGGCCTGTTGTTTTCAGCTTGTATTCTGCTGATTTTCAGTTTTTGTTTCTTGTGGGGAGTTTTTTCCCTATTAGAATTTATGTATATATTCTGAACTCTGCTGGTTTCCAGCTTGTATTGCAAGCTCGTCTTGCTCTTTTTAATCTAATATACTTCTTACATTTGATCAAAAAAAAAAAGGAACATTATTTGGACTAAAGGAATTGAAAAATAAAAAGAATGACTCAAGAAAAGTATAATGACAAACAATGTAGATATAATGAGAATGAATGTCCATACATTAATAATAAACATAGAGTGAACTACAAAGACACACTATGGAACAAAAAGTCATTTTATTATGATTATATGAAAAAAAATAGTGAAAATATAAGCATCCAAAAACTTTAAAGAAACCATATTCATAATGAAAGCAAAATAACATTTTAAACGAAGAGTTAAAACATAGAATTCGAGTTAGCATGTGATTAATAAGATATGCATCAGTTTCAAAGTTATATAACCAAAACGTAAATGGAAAAGATGCTTAAGCAATAAGTGCAAGTCTTATTTTAATGTAATGTCGATGATGACATTCAATAATTCTATTTTACTCATGATAAAGAATGCTAGAATTATGAAGAAAACAAAGGTGTGAAGTTTTTTAAATTCACCACCCTAATCAATTTGTAAGATTTTGATACAAGTAGAAAATTGAATTTCAGTAAGTTCTTAAAACTAAATTAAAATTTCAAACACTTTTAATTTAAAATGTATAGTGTAAAACTAAAAGAATTTAGCAAAATAGTCCACAAAACAACAAAATAATAGTACCTTTCAGCTAGAAAAATGAAGGAAAAACCCCAAGCATCATTAAATATTAAATCTAAAGAAGTAGTGCTCGCATGTTTTAAAGGAAGTATAGCTGATCTACTAGATTTGCTCATAAGATAAGTAGTAAAATTGAAATTAAAAGAAATGATAACATAAGAAAATGTTATTGGAAACTAAATGACATAACACACATTAGTGAAGATGACTAAGATGACAATGTCAGAGTTTGGGTGACACATAAACAGCAGGAAAGGTACAAGGATTGGGTAGAGAAGAAGAATCATGAAGGATGTTAAGAACATCTTTATTGGTGTCAAAAGAATGATATCATTTGAAGTGCAATCCATGACAAGATAAAAATGATCATGAAATTCAAAAAAGAAATTATTATTAATAGCAAATTGAAGCACAAAAAGTAAATACTTTATTATATCATGAACTTATAAGATAGATGATAAATTTAAGATACAAACAAGTGTAAGAATGTTAAAATAACCAATAACATAAATTAAAAAACACTTACTAGCCCCCACTTTAAAGTGATATGAACCATAATAGTATTATTTAAAAGGACATGATGGGTAACTCTAATATCTGTTGCCGATCAAGAGAGTCAGAACCACCAAAACTACTAGCCAAATCTATTTACACTATTGAGTTTACTAAGCCAACTGACTACAATCTTTTCCCACCTCTAGACTGATCATTATTGTTGCCTCTATGATTGATCCAAAGAGAGCAAGAGGTGGCCAAGTGATCCCAACTACCATATAATTGACATCATAAATGTGGTTGCAAGTTGGACTAATTCCAAAATTGTCGTGATCCAAGATTTTGATAAGTATTGTTGGTTGGACCATGACCACACTATTGATGACCTCTTCCACGATGGTTAAACCCCTCATGATCACGAAGAAATTATTACCAAAATAAAAAGTGTTTTTATTGATAAACTCATGGCTTAATAGTAAATAGTGCAGTTTAGTAAAATATATAGGTTATGCATGAGTTGTAAGAGTAATTACAAGATTTTTAAACTCTACATGAAGCTCTTTAGAGAGGTAAAGGTTAAATCTAAAGGATAAAGAGGTTTACCAATAGTTATAAGTTCATCATTATAGGTCTTTCCATGTTGAAAGTAGGCTATGACACTTTCATTAGGTTTCTATCAAGGCAAAATGAATAGACATAATAGGTGTAATAGAGGAAGAGACAGTGTTAATGATAGAGTGGTCAAAATGACATAAGGATGACACAACTTGTAATTAAACACGATACCTCAATAGAGATGGAGGCAATTAATGGGCTTTTAAGTAATTGATCTTGTTGTACTCATATGGTATATGCTAGATTGATTTTTATGGTATTATCAAAAATGGTGATTTTGGTAAGACATGGTCACTATCATCAATGAATGTCAATAAGCCATAACTTATCAAAAAGTGTTGAACTTGTGCTTTTCAAAAGATATTGATGTTGTTTGTAAGTTTCATAAAAAGATATTGATGAGTGTGTTGAAAGTTACAACTATCATGGTTTAGTGGTATGGAGTTGACACCGTTATAATTGTAAAAGGATGGTGGAGCTAAAGTAGGATTTGTTGTGGGTTGTAATATAAAAGAAATTTGTGTAGGAGATTGATTTTCTGAAATAGTCATGGATGCAATTATGCAATTATGCAATAGGCTTTGATACCATAATACAATAATGAAGAGAATTAGTTTGAGAGAAAAGGAAGAAATTGTTGTGAACTATATTCTTGTACTTGTTGTTGGGTTTCCTAAAATATATAGATGCAGTGAAATATTAAATTTAAAATTCTTTAGAAGTCCCAATAATTCCATTAGACAAATCTAAAGTTGTTTTAGAATTTTATGTGAAAATTACCTGAAAATTAAATATTATTTTCGGCTTTGAATATTTGCTTCAAATGATGGGTTACTGCAAACTACAAGCCGTCTAATTGTCCGACTTCTAATAGTAATCCACACAAACGAACCAGTGAGAAATCTCTTGAATCCTTTTTGGAGAGAGGAATTGTTATACCTTAGTTCTTTTCTTTTATGTTTTAAGTATTTCAATATTGTACTTTAATCAACTTTTTCACCATCCACTGAAAATAAGAGGCATAACTTTTTATTTATGGGGAAACCTAAAATCCCTATAAATAACAAAATATCAATTTGTCTCTTAAATAATATCATATTTTTTATTTTTGGCTAATTTTAAAAATTTATTCAATTAAATCCCTACTTGATTTTCTCTATATAAATTACACTTTAGTCTATATCAATTAAGTCTCTAAAATTGTAATTCTCTATATAAATTACACTTTAGTCTTTAATTTCAAAAACTTATTTATAATCAAGTCATTCTTGATTAATAAACCTATTTTAATTTATAATCAATGGTTCTTATTTGTGTGACTCATTGAGTTCCCTAATAAGTTGGCTCAAATATAAATCACAATCCTAAATAAAATAGAATTAAATAAATTATTTTATTATCAATTCAATAATTGGTTGGTTTATATTTAAAGATCAAGTCCAATATCATGATCCCCTAAATATTACGAAAGTTATAAGTGGTTTGACTTAACCTTTCAGTGACTAATTTCTTAGTGTAATTTTATCCATATATCAACAATATTCCAATTTAAACATTATAATAAAGTGTGTGTCTACTATATCAAATCATATTTGTTTACAGTATTATAACAATTGATTTTTAAAATAAAATTTAAAACTTTTTACAAATCTCATTCAACCTTGCATAAAAATTTACAATCAAATCAATATTATTTAAGAACAAATTAAACATTTTCTCTAATTTATCTAAGGTGATGAATCTTCTCTTGATTACTTAAATACTTCATATATTTATATTGTCATAACCCAATTTTTGACCATTTTATTTTAATTATTATTATTATTTTATTTAATGAAAAGGATAAAAAAAAAATGATGGAAAAAATAATAATAATAATAATAATGGAAAAACAAGTAGAATAAAATAGATGAAGAATGAATTAAAATTTGGGTTAAGGGCAACATGATTGGAAGTTTTGGGGTTTAATTAAACTTTGGAATTAATCTAATTAAGCTTGGAATTAATTTAATTAATCCAATTAAGGGTTTAATTGGAGAATTGATAAATTTTTAGACTTAATTAAGCTTGAAATTAATTTAATTCATTCAATCAAGGGTTTAATTGGAGAATTGATAAGTTTTGAGACTTAATTAAGCTTGTAATTAATTTAATTAATCCAATCAGGGGTTTAATTGGAGAATTGATAAGTTTTAGACTTAATTGGACTTTGGATTTAGTTAAATTAATGAACTCAGGGACTTAATTGAAGAAATAGCAAAGTTTGGGGTTAATTGGGGACACGATTGCAACAGATTAAAGTCCAAGGACTAACTTGTAAAAGGAGCCGAAATACAGGGAACATTATAGTTTAAAACAGGGGCTTAATTACAAAAGATTCGAAACTTCACGGGTCAAAACGAAATAGCCGCCTCATATCCCAAAACGGCGTCGTTTGAAAGAATGATGTTCATCTTCTTCTTCTTCAAACAGAGACCGTTTCCAGCAGTAATGATCAGCCACCTCAGTTATAGACGTTTTAATGTTTTCGTCCCTCTGCATGCCGTCCGTTACCACTGATCGGACTCTATAAAACAGAGGAACAACGAAGAAAATGAGGCAGAAAAAATACCCAAGAGAAGAGAGGGCAGAACCGAAAAGCCACTGGAGACCTAGAACAGAGAACTGAAAAAAAAAGACACAGAGAAAAAACAGAGACAAACGCAATAGAAAAACCCAGAGGACCAACGCTAACATCACCATCTTCTCGAACGCAGGGGACACAGAGAAGAACGAAACGGAGACTGAGACGTAGAAGACTGGGAACTAACAAACAAACCCAGAGAGACAAGAAACCAAAACCAGGAGAGAAAGCAAAGGAGGACAGAAGGGAAGAACGAGGCGTTGCCTAACGAGTGCACCAATCACCCACAGCTTCGTCTTCGTCATCAAGCACACCAGACCAGGTAAGTTCATCCTTTCCCATTCTACAATTTAATTCATTAGACATGGTAGCTTTGAATTATAATTAACCCTTTTACTGCACCGCACGTGTCATACGTGCTATTGTTTTGTCCAGCCAGGCCACTGGCTTGGGCCAGTGGCCGGGCTGGGTCTAGCCCAGCCCATGTGGGCTGAGCTGGACCCAGTCCAAAAAAATAGAAAAAATAAAAAAACAGAAAACAATAGAAAAAAATAAAAAATGTGTATGCATGAATAAAAATAATGTAAATTTATTGGTTTATTCAATGACGCCAGAGTCAGGAATAAAAATACCGGTTTAAATTTATATTATTTTTATTCGTTGTATTTTTATTTTATTTAGCTAGAAAAAAATACGTGCATGCGTAAAAATAAATTTATTTTTATTTATTTATTCACTGGCGCTACAATAAGGAATAAAAAAATATTGATCTAATTTTTTTTTTGTAGTTACGAATTTTTATCAACGCCAGAGTTGGAATTATTCAAGCTCGAATATTCACTGGCACTAGAGTCAGGAATATTATAAACAAATTATCATAGCATAATCTAATAAACATTTAACAATTTAAGACAAAACCAACAATGTAGTCTGCCTTAGGCAGAACATTTAAGGGGTGATAATATCTTTCCTTTTACGTAACCAATCCCGAGCCATAGAATCTCTGTTGACCAGTTAGGGTTCCTAGTAACCATAATACTATGTGGTGACTCCTCAAACAAGATATTTTTCCATAAAAGAACCAGATGTCAAATAATATGTTCTTTTTCATTAATCGAGAATTAATTTTTAGAACCGCCGCCATGTCGAGTGCGACACATATTATACCCAATATATACACGTCTTATTACACTTGATTAGGACAATGTGTAGTAAGATGAAAGCATAACAATATGAGATAACTTAATGATTTCAAGTTTAAGAATTACTTGCACAACTATCATGTGAGTCTTTCCATAGACACATGTGATCTCTTCATATGAAATTCTCATGCGAGTTAATCCAGTCAACATGTCATTTGACAAGCACTTATATATTAGTTCTAGATATTCATCATACATCAGTTTATAAGAACAATTTTTTCCTTTCACAAAAAAGAAAAAAGACAAAATATATATTAGTCTCAACAGCTCTAATTAATATTAAACTTTAATAGAACATTAACTAGGAATATTTTAGGAGCGGGCTTTGATACAATAAAAATCTCATAATTATAACTTTATAATTTCCTTCGTAAAGCATTTTTATCCCAAAGACTTTATCTTTACTCTAGATTCATTAATCGAATATTTGATAAATATTAAAGATAAATAAACTTTTATTAATAATTAAATATATATTCATGAACAAAATTAATGTCATATATAACTAGCTGATTAGCTATATACAATTGTTATTATTTATTCTCTTAAATAATAAATATAGATATATACAAGGACGAAGACAACTAACATTAGCCAACTCTAATAAACTTTACATAATAGACCCTAATATCATAAATACAGTACTAATAATATAAGAGATAATTGGCTAGGTCTAAAATTATGTTTGATCATATTACTTATATTATGATCACTGTAACCACCTGAATACAAAGATACAAACTCACAATAACTTAATCAATAGAACATAGACTGTTCTTTTAGACATGAGTAAAGATTGGCCAATAAAAACAAAGGCAAACAAATTTACAGAAGCTAATAAATGTTATTTCAGTGCCTGAATTTCCACAATGAAATGGTACAGTAGTGGCTAAGGCAACTCATTAAAAACTGGAACAGCACACACAAAGAAACAAGGAAAGCAATTACAATATACACGATCTGTCCATGATTTGTTAAGGTGGAAATTCAATGTACAGGCACCATCAGAAGTGCTATTTGTGACTTTTATTGATCTGCAAGTCATGATTCTCGTGTAGAGGCCACTTCTGTTACAGCCTTTAAGAGCAACAACCACCATTAGAAGCTACATGGTGTTCTGGTTTCTGCTTTAAAATGTTTCTCTTCCCGGCCGTAGATCCTTCTTCCAAAAGACTAGGGACCTCCATTATCTAAAACACAAAATCATTAAATTTTAGTTTCGAGAACAGAAAAGGTACATGAGAAGCTTCCCTTGGGATTGTTTTCCCAGGCATCCTACCCATAGATAAAGTGGACCAATCCTTCTGTCAGAGAAATGGCAACAAGGACATAATTTAATAAATGTTTTCATTAGGAGACATCAACCTATCTGACTAATATTTTACACTAATAAATGAAAATGGACATGCATACCAGACAGTCAAGCATGAATTTACGTTGCATGAAAGCTCCAATTGCAAACCAATATACTATTTTAATTCTGCTTATTTTAACAAATCATTTACTCTTTTACGGTGGCAAAAATCTAAATTGTGATTATGGCATGGAATGATATTTGCCAGACAGAGCATGCAGTCTTCGATAGTACCTTCAATGCCAGCTCTTCAAAGCATTGCTCCACATTTTCTCTAGTTTTCGCACTACATTCAAGAAACAGACAACCATGCTGTTTGGCAAGAGCCATCCCCTCATCTTTAGTTACATCCCTTCCAGACTCCTGAAATCATGGAAAAAATGGAACAATAATATCAAGACAAATAAAAGGGAGTTGTAGGGGACTCATTATACTGCATTGGTCTACATTAAGCTTGCATCAAAGTTATATTATCACCTTCTGTTAACTAGTTTATCCCTCTTGAGAAAATAAAAACAATAAACTTACTTTATCAACTTTATTTCCAACGAGCATCTTGACACAGTCTTGATTTGTGGAGAAGAGCTCAACTTCTTTACCCCACACGTCTGATAAGTTTGTAAAGGTTTCTCTCCTTGTCACATCATAAACTGTAATCAGAGATGATATCAGTTATTGATTGGGCAGTCAAAACAATGGGAGTTTGCTTCCAAAGATTTTCTCAAAACAATAATCAGTTAACAATTGGAAGAGCACTGGTGGAAGTTATAGTCACTAGCATGTTTATGACAGAAACAATCAAATGAGTTTCAGCATGCTGAAATTCATATTAATTCGTCCAACCACAATGACAAGCAAGACCATAAAAGTAGATTCCCTAAATGAGCTAGATGGTATAACAGAAATTCTGGTAGGCTGGCATGACACATGTGCAGAAGCTGGTTGTATGATCAATTCTTGATACATTTGACAAAGCCATCAGTATGCTACTACGTTAAAGAGATTTAAAGGAAAAGATGAAAGCAACACTTCCCCCCTCCTTTGTAAACTTGTTTGGAATGCGCTGGGTTAAAAATTTCCATCTATCTTACTTGTAAGCTGCATGAATTGCTTTAAATTTTAAGGCAATCTCCTAAAAAAATGGAATGTGATATAATACCGATCATTTTCTATTATAAATGAAATATGATATTCTATATTTAGCATGATATATGTACAGCAATATAAAAAATTTGAACAACATAGACATATAGATTTCATCTTAGAAATGAAGTTAACATGACAGCTAGATTCAAATATTGCTATCAGACTTTCATGCCCATAAAAGGAATTTGCACTAATGCCAATTGATGATTAAAGGAAAGTTGCAAGCAGCATCACAAAATCACATGATGGATAGTGTTTGTTTCATACCAAGAACGATCCCTTGGGCATTTCTGTAGTAAGAACTAGTCAGTGTTCGGAACCTCTCCTGTCCAGCTGCAAGAACCATAATGGTTTTATGAATCAAATTACACATACTGGAACATAAATGGCTGATATCATTAATGTTAACAGAAACATGGGTTAAAAACAAAATTCTATTTATTGAAGCCAGAAAAGCCACTCCATGTCTCAACAGAAAACAGTTTTTCTAAATTTTCTGTGTTATAATTGATATCCCACTGTTACATTGCTAGCAACTTACAAATTAGTAAGATCAATATTTAAGAATCCTTTGACATTGTTGGCTCCATCACTCAGCTCATAAGGTCAAAATATAGAGACAAAAAAGTCTTACAGAGACAACAGGAAACATATATAAACAGAAAGAAGAGAATACTGTGACTTCATTACTTACCAGTATCCCAAATTGTCAGCTTTAATCGCTTTCCTCCAACAGTTAGCTGCTTGATCTTAAAATCCACACCTTCATAAAAAAACGGAGACAAAGAATCTCAATGCATATTCATCATAGAGAATTCAATTATTCAGTTGATCACTCAATTGAAGTTATAGGCAGAAATCACGAGACTCCCTTTTCTATGTAATGATTAACATCTAATCACACATTGACTTGGTTAAGCATTGAAGGAGTCAACATAAAAATAAGGCCCCAGCTACTCGTAGCCGACAAAGACAGGTTCTACTATATAACAGTCACCATCTAATAAATCATAAGAAATAAAGAGAACTTAGTATCGCTAATTGAGAGCAATTAACAAAAAGCAGAAACTCAAAACTGGGTACCATATTTCATAATCACTGAACAAGTTTCAACCCATGAAGATAGATCCAAAGGCATTGCAGACTGTTAGCTAGCTAAGAAAACCATGTAACAGTAAAGAGAAAGCAAAATAATGATAGAGAAGTTTTTAATTAATACCAATAGTTGGTGCAAGATCCTCAGCAGAACTGAAAATGAAACTGACAAGAAGACTACTTTTGCCAACCCCAGAATCACCGATCAACAAGATCTTGAATGATAGATCATATGATCCTGAAGAGGATCCCATTCTTATTATTCCAATCCGAAAAACAAAGCCCTTTATTGTCTCTCTTTTTTCTTTTCTTTTTTAAGTATTAAGTATACTTTGTTTGAAAACAATTTTAAACTAAAAAATCCTTTCAGAAAAAAATCTACACTTATCTGCGTTGTGTATAATGATGATCAAAACTGTTGTACTTGTTTTTTTCTCTCTTGAAAAGTACGGAGTGAAAAAGAAAGAAATGCCTGGGTTGAATTTATAGAAGAAATTGAGGAGAGAAAAGTAATGGCATCAATGTTGGTTATTTGAGAGAGAGAGAGAGAGAGAGAGGCTAAACAAAACGGCTAGCTCACTGGAGAGAAACAGAACACCTGACTGACACCAACGTTAATCTTTCTTCTTTTTTTTTAGTAAAATGCATCATTGACCATAGTCTTTTTCTAAGCCAATTTTTATAGTTATTTAAAGGTGTTATAATTATAACTAGATTTGATTGAGTTTCATCGCAAGTTAGATAATTTTTTTCAATAATTATATATATATAGGTTTTTTTTATATGTTTTTGTAGTTAAAAAAATTTTAAATGAAAATTAAAAAATCTATGCATATGTAATTAGATAAATTGAGCATGATATTTATTAGTAAATGATAAAAAAAGATAAATAATAACTAAAATTAAAAATTAAAAAATTAAGAAATGGATGTAAATTAATATATTTAATCTTACAAGACGGGATATATTATCTAGTAGTGTTTGCTATATTTATTTATTAAAATAATTTTTTTATTCAATCCAATAATAATAGAAATAGACAAATATTAATTGATTGAATAAAAAAAATAGTATGCAAGCCTGCATATATTAAAAATATTATCAGTAAATATTTTTTTTCTCCTCTCCAAAACAAAGTTCATCTATACAAAAGAGAGAAAATGTTATAGATTAATAAGAAAAATCTTTTAAAAAATTAAATGCATAATAAAAAAATTATTGTCATTTAAAAGAGACTTCCTAAAAGAATAAAAAAAAAGAAGAATAAGAGATATTAATATAAATACAAATAAAGTAAAATTTTGAAAAAAAATAAAAAAAAATATTAATTAAAAAAATATAAAACAAAACAAAACAAAAATCAAGCGTTGTTGGACCTTGTCGAACCAAGCTAGCCTACCTATCCCATTTCTTCAAGGCCTGCACCTGGTGCTTTTTGGAAGGCGCAAGCGATTGGGGTCAAATGTTTTTGAAAAAAATCAAATGATGTATCGTTTAATGTTGTTAAATTCCAGTCGCTATGGTGGCTGGAAAATCAAGTTTCAATTTTTTTTTATCCAAAACCCATTTTTAACCTATTTTTGACCCAAAACAGTAAAAAAGCACTTTAGAAACCATGATAAACCTATCAATTGTCTTAAAAAGCTAAAAAAAAAAACCACCCCAAAAATCAAAATAAAAAATCAAACCAAGATCATATATATTTTTTCAATGACTTTTGAGGTAAAAAAAAAAGAAAAAAAAAACCTTAATATGAACTCCCCTAATCAAATGAAACTATTTGACTCAAATATCGACTGTTTTAGTAGTCTAAATCACTATTAATAACATTTTTCTCTCTATAATACTAGAATCCGGTGCATTGTTTGGCAAAGTTTAAAACAAGCTATTATATAATTACAGCTCAAAGTGCATTGTTTTTTTTTATAAAAAAAAACAATAAATTGATGTTAATTATTAAATAAAAAAGTAAGTGATTACGAATTATTAAATTAAATCATTTATTATGTTGTAAAAAATTATCTTACTTTTTATATAATTTGATTAATTCCTCTACAATTGTCATAGGTAGGCTAATGAAGTGCAGCTTCAATAAATAAAAAATAAAAAAGGGGTAGCTTGTTACCTTAGGAAATAAAAGAGAGGAAAATAAATTATTTACTTCACAAAAAGAAAAACCATTTTTAATGATTACAATCTAAGTTATAATCAGGTCGTTTTTGCGGATTAGGGACCAGGTTATAATCAGGTTTGCAAATTAGGGACCACGGAATAATTTGCTCAGTTTCTCAGCTATTGTCCGGAGATGCGATGCCGTTTTTGCGGAACACCGTGTTGTGTCTAAAGACTCTAAACGCGGTCGCACGTGGAGTTTGTATCCCATCCAACGAGCATGGTTACACGCTCCGACCGTCAGGTGACGGGGTCTTGTCATAGGTTAGGCAAAGTGTTAAGGTCACTTATGGGCTACACAACAAGGGTCCGTTCAAAGCTATGTAGGGGGGGGTCCTCATAGCCATAAATAAATAAAATTTATTTCCATGCATCTCATCAGCTGAATTTACTTTAGGGATTAGTGGTCCCTTTTTTTGGACTCTTTTTCCAATGTTTTTTTTTTTTTTTATTCAGGAAAATTAGTTCTGTTATTTTTTTTTCAAAGAAATGTGACAAGCTTAAATAATAATAATAATAATAATAATAACACTCCATTAGATAATGTTTTTAATTTTATCATCATCATATTAGATATTTAAAAACATTTAAAAACATCAATTTAATATTTATTTAGACAAATAACATTTTAAAAATAAGTTGAATTACATTACTAAACAAAACATAAATACTAAAAAAGAGTAATAAGACTACATCATTAACCTGTTATAATTTGTGTAGAATCATTAGATTTGTGAGTTACACTTTGTTGCGGCCCAATTAATTTTTTTCAATGTAAAAGAAATGCTAAAAATAGAGATTTGAATTATTGTATCAATTGGTAATTTAAATAATACGAAGTAAAAAAATACAATAACAAAAATAAAATGACAAAAAAATAGCAATGAAAAAAGTTACAAAAAACCTAAGCCCATCTAGAGCATAAAAACATTCAATGTTATACGGTGAAACTAAAAAAAAAATAAAAAAAAAAACTCAGTTAAATCGGGTTAACTTACAAACTCCATGATTATGGACATGAGATTGGGATAATATCATATAAAGAAAAGCAAAAAAAAAAAAAAGGATCACCTAAAAAGAAAGGGAAAAAAAAACACGAAGATTATTTTTCAATACATTAAATGTTGAATGATTAAGTTGAAATAAATAAATTTTAAGAAATGACAAAAAAACAATTAATTATTTCAAACTCGCAAACCATTAAATACTCCAAGCAAGATTAAGAAACTCAATTCACAACCAATTTAATATTGATTAACCAAAGTAAATCCAACATAGAACAACAATTAAAAAGACTCAAGAAAATCCAGGTTATTTTTAAAATTAGCGAAAAATTATAGAGAAAAAAAAATTCAAAAATTGATCTCAAATAAAACAAATAGTGATAAAAAAAGAAACTAAGTTCAAAAGAGAAAAAAAGGGGGGTGAAATAGAGAAAGACTTTTAACCTTACATTTTTTATAAAAAAAAAATCATTTCAAATATTGAATGATGGCATCAAGAAAAAAAATCAATTTAAAGAATTATATAAAAAACAAAAAAAAATAAATAAAAAGTCCCGCGATAACCAAGTCATTTGCAAGACCAATAAAAAATTCCATATAAAGCAAGCTAAAGAAAAATAAAACACAATGTTTTATTGAATCAATATTGAAAGATGAAATAAAAAAAAATTAGCTTGGACAAAGGAAAATAAAAAAAACCAAACAAATTAGAGAAAACATTTTTAACCTAATCAAATCTTTAAAACTTGCAATTCATGAAACTCTGAATCTAGGTCTAATAAAAAAGTTTTTTACAAACCAATTTAAGAATATGAATTTAAAAACTTGTCAAGGAAAAAAATAATAATAAAAAAATAAAATCAAAAGAATATAAACCAAATTTGAAGATAAAAAAATTAAGGGTTGAAATTTAAAAAACATACTAATTTATAAACTATTCAAAATAAAAAAAAATTATAAGAAAATGAAAATGATCCAAATATAAAGAATCAAGAAATGAAAGGGTTGTAATGGGTATTTTAAAGGGCTGGTGTGAAAATTTAGGTGGGGAGAGAAAGAAAAAGGGGAGAAAAAAAAATAATAGTCGATGTCAAACAACTAAAAATCTTGGAACAAGCACCACCTTAACACGTTAAAAGCATCAAGACTTTTTAAACACTACCTTGAAATGGGATGTTTGATTGTTGGACAACCCCACAAGCATTGCTTAAACGATGAAGAGTCGTCCACATGCTAGTGCGTTTGTTGCACACGCCAGCATAATTTTTTTTAATAATATTTAATATATGTCAATTATTAAAATATCTATGACTAACCTTCAAATCTACAATAAAGCCAATATAAAATGAAAAAAAAAACCTTGTAATAGTTTTTTTTTCAAAGCATCACAGTAAATACCTTATTTTAAAAAAAATTAAAAAAACCAAAATGAACCTTAGTAATATGCATTATATTTGTTTTAATCGAGGGTTGTATTAATGTTTTTACTGGGTAATAAAAAAAATAAAATGACCAATATAAACTCATATAATTTATAAAAAATAATTATGTCGTACTAAAAAGATAACTTTACTTTTAATTTCTAGTTCAAAGTTTTTTTGAGTTAGGTACAATTTTATCCTCTGACTATTTCAATAAATAGTTAAATATCTCTGGTGATATAGTAACTTCTCATTCTTTTATATATATATATAATTTTTAATTTAATAAAGAAGCGCCTGCCCCAACTTTATTGATAGCGTATCCTTTTCTTTTGAACTAAAATTAGCAATTGGAATGCGAGTTTTGTTTATGGGCTCAATCCCAAAAGTTTTCAATTGATTGCTTTACAGCTTGACGATGGCTTTTTGTTAGATACCAAAACCTTTGCGTTGGTTTTACCACAGTTAGGCTCCGTTTGTTTGCTGAAAAATAGTTTTTTTTTAGAAAGTGAATTTCAGGGAAAGTGAATTCCAGAAAAGTGAATTCCGAGAAAGTATTTTTCAATGTTTGGTAGTGTAATGAAAAATGAGTTGGAAAACACTTTTCAGTGTTTGGTTATGTCATGGAAAATAAGCTGGAAAATAACTTATTAATATTTTATTTTTCTCAAGTTTATTAAAATAATGAGGAACAAATCTTACAAATTAAAAAGTTGAATGAGAATGAAATTGAAAAAAAAAACTATAATTTCATAAATTATCTCAAATAAAATAAATAATAATCAAAATAATAGATCAAATCTAAAAAATTAAAAAAAATGAAAGATGAAGAAATTAAAATAATAATAATCAACATTTCATAAATATTTCAAATAAAATAAGTAACAATCAAAAGAATGAGGACCAAATTTGATAGATAAAATATTTCAATAAAAATATGATAAGGAAAAAGTAAATAGCAATTATAAAAATAAGGACCAAAGTTAATATAAAAATAAAATTTTAAGAGATGAAATTGAAAAATAAATATTCAAAACAAAATATATATAGCAATCAAAAGTTTGAGGATTAAATTTGATATAATCAGCAAATAATGATATTTCTAAATTTTTCACAACTTCTGGAAAGTATTTTCCCCCCAAATTTTTCAGGAAAACACTTTCCTGAAAACCAAGCCAAATTTTCCTTTTACTGAAAAGTGTTTTCCATTGATCAACTTTCCTACTGGCAAACAAACACAAGAAAGTTTGGAAAGTGATTTCCCGGAAACCACTTTCCGGAAAACAAACACAGCTAAAGGGAAAACACTTTCCTGAAAACCAAGTCAAATTTTTCTTTAACTGAAATTAACTGGAAAGTGTTTTCCGTTGACTAGAAAGTATTTTCCTTTGACCGGAAAGTGTTTTCCGTTGACCAACTTTTCTAATGACAAACAAACACAGGAAAGTTTGGAAAATGGTTTCCCGGAAACTACTTTCCAGGAAACAAACATGGCCTTAAGATTGTCTTGCTTCCTTGACAGAATCCAAATGCTTTGGTCTGTTTGGTGGGCTGAGTTTGGTAAGTTTTTTTTTTTTTTTTTAATTATTTGCAAGACATTTTTTTTTGGATAATTGGGTATTATTGGATAATTAAATATGAGATGTTATATTTTTTATTTTAAAGAAGTGAGCCTGAAATTAAGTGTGACTTTACTTTTGATTTTTTTTTAATTTACTCTTGACCTACGTGGGAAAGAAAAAAATATAAAAGCATTTTTTTGTGAAATAAAAAACAGAGCCATTAATTTATCCTAATATAAATTCTGTAGCCGATCAAAAATAGAAATAAAAACAAAAATCACGAGCAAAATTTTTCTACAAAAAGATTAAAGTAGAGCAACCAATTAATTTATCTTTCAACAAACAAAACAATGTAACTTAAATTTAAAATCTAATTTTGTTTTATTTTGAGATGTTTGTTAATAATTTGATGATGTTTTTTTTTTATATATATAATTCTACCATTTTTGTTTTTATTTTTCTCAGATCTACTAGTTCTACCAATTGTTTTTTTGAATTCTTGTTATAGTGATTTTTTTTCTAATTAATTAGATATATTTTATTGGTTTGTTTTGATTATGCTTGGATTTTTTATATATTTTTTATTTTTAGCAGAGGCACCAAAATTATCAATTTTTTTTCTTGCGATATATGTTTTGATTTTAGGTTGAACCATGAACAAAATAAGAAGAATTGATTTTTTTTTTTAAATGAAAAAATATTGATAACTTACAGCCTACTGAACGAGCTTTTTCTGTGATGAAGATTGTTAAAACAAGACTTCGTAATCGGATGGAAGATGATTTTCTTGCGAATTATTTGATTGTCTATATAGAAAAAGAAATTGTTGAAAGATTCACAATTAATATGATAATTGATGATTTCTATTCTATAAAAGAATGACGAGCACAATTAAAATAAATATGTAAAAATTATTCTTTATTATTTTTTGCTTTATTTCAAAGTTTATCAAACATAAATAATGCTTTTGCTTTAGTTAATGTTTCTTATATACTTTCTATGTTTATATTTGATGGGTATAAAGACCAACAACATTAAAGTGATAGATACATTATGAAGATAAAATTAACTTCATTGCTTTAACTCAATTTGATATTGCTCCAAACATTTTACCTTATACAAAGATCATTATATATTTATATTAAGTTATTTGAATAAAACTAAATTATACATGTTTTGTTTTATAACTCATGTATAATAAATTAAAACACATATTATATTTTGTTATATTAATTTTGCCTCCTCTAATAAATAATCCTAACTCCGCCTCTGAATACCACAATCACACCTTTGAATTTTGTGTTTAGGAAATTATTCCTCAAAAACTCTGTAATTTCATAAGCTTTTGGCCTAAAATTGTGGACTCCATGTTTGCACGTTCAATATTGCTGCGTGCTTAAAGATTGTAGACCAAGTTTGGTGATCGGGATCCACTGCTCATTTTCTTTTTGTCTTTGCTTCTGTGAAGAATACGCTGGCATGCTTATGAAATTAGTCATCAAATTAATATAATTTTATATTGTCTATTAGTATATTCTAATATATTATTTCACATATAAATATATTTATAAATTATTATTTTCTATAATATTATATTTTTTAAGTTATGTAATGTTTCCGATCTCTTAAACTAAAAAAACATATTTGTGATTTATGAGAAATAACTGTAATTATAAAATAAATCAAAATAAATTAAGAGATTTACTTTATAATAAATCTATTGTTGGATAATAAAATAAAAAAAATATCTAATAAATAAAAGACACAAAATATACCCGAGTCAAACTAGGTAAATCTATTAAACCCGTAATTTAAGTAATGAAATCAAAATAACTTAATATAAAGCAAATAAATTTTTTTATAAAATTTAATTGAAAATCAATTATATATAGAAAAATAAAACTTAAAAATAAAATTATTAAAAAAAATCTAAATTAATTTCTCAAACCAATAAAAGGAGACTGGTATAAGCAAATCAATTGAATGATAAATCAAAAACAAAAAACACCTAAACCTTGAAATAACAAAAAAGAGAGAAGAAAAGACATTGTTCATTGTTTTTTTTTTTTTTTTTTTTTTTATATGTATACAGACACGCGCGCAACATGAGCTTGTCAATTAATAATTTAATGAGCTGTATTTAAACTAATATTATTATCATTAATTATAGGAGTTACCGGTATCATAACCATAAAGTATAAATAATCATCCAACAAACATATATTAATATTTTAAATATTAATTCATATTAATATTTTGCGACATTTTTTGCATTTAATGAGAAGTTAAGAACTTAATTTTGTATAGAAAATTGACCTAAAACAACTTTGATCGTTAAAAAAAGTTTAGTTAGTTAATTGAATACCCTCATTATTACATAAAAAGATATGTTATAAAACCAGTTTGACATATAATTATAATAATTATGTATAGAAAATAATTATAATAATAAAAGGATTGGTTTGTTTATTCCAAACTATATAATACGGGAATAAAAAACAGAAGAGGGGGGAAGAAATAGCAGGTGTCATAAGTTCGGCCTGTGGGCGGGAGCAAAGGCGTCCATAAGACCTTCATTATCTCACGCTCCGAGAAGTGAAGAGAGGAAGCAGACATCAAAACAATCAATGGATAGAGAATGGGGTTCGAAGCCAGGCAGCGGAGGTGCCGCCTCCGCACAGAACGAGGCAATCGACCGCCGCGAGCGTCTCCGTCGTCTTGCCCTGGAGACAATCGATCTGGCAAAAGATCCCTATTTCATGCGCAACCACCTCGGCAGGTATAGTAAAGTTTTGTAATTTTTTATTGTATTTTATTTTTAACATGATTGATTAATTGTTTGTTTGAGGTATTTGTAGTTATGAGTGTAAGCTGTGTCTGACTTTGCACAACAATGAAGGGAACTACTTGGCTCACACTCAAGGGTAGCGGCATCAGACCAATTTGGCTAAGAGAGCTGCTCGCGAGGCTAAGGATGCTCCTGCTCTTCCTCAGCCTAATAAGCGCAAAGTTAACATTCGCAAGACAGGTTTCTCCCTCTCTATCCCTTTTGACTCTCTCTTATATATATAGGGTTTTCTAGGTTGTGCTGAGTTTTTTTTTTTTTTTAAATTTCCGTTTTAACATGTAGTTGATAGAAACTATGTTGACTGGTTTGGTGCTGGAAAATGGAATAGTATGTATCTGATTAATCTCCTTAATCTGATATTTTGAGTTCAAAGTAAAACATATTGCATGGACTATGTTGATTCTTATAAGATTAAAATCTAATGATAAGGCTTTGGAAAATAAACAGTGGTAGCTTGTTGAGGCCAAAGGTTAAAAAAGATTGTGAATGGATAGAAAAAGTAAAGATAGAAAGCAAAAGGGTCAAGTTCTTGAGATTGATTGTTTGTGGTTTTAGGTGACAAGTTAAAGGCTTCGATTTAGAACCAAAAGTGGTTTCTTAGGATTTTTTGCTGCTACACATATTGCGTGGCTTGACTAGAAATATTCAATTTGGAACTTGGGTTTAGTTATAATTCAAACCTATGCCGACAGCAATGCTGTTTGGTGGAAAGGAAAATATCCAGTGGTACTGTATCTTCATTTATGGCTTAGCTCGCAGTTGTTATAGCTTTATTATGTCAAGGGTATTGTGTTAGTTGTTGTTTATGAATGGTCTAGGGTTCAAAACTTTCCATTCAACTTAAAACTGTCCTTACTTGGTGTTTGGTTACTGTCTCAGGCAGTGTTATTAAAGGCGAAAGGCGCTAAAAAGCGCCAAGCCTAGAAAATGCCCGAGGCGCACGCCTAGACGCTCACCCAAATGAACCAAGGCGCACAGCCTATATGATTTTAAAAATTACATGTAATATAATATTATATTCTAATAAATAAATCTAAAATATATACCAAAAATACCAAATATAAAGTTAAAATTTTCACCCTTAAAACCAAATAAGATAATTTAATGTAGTAAGTAGCCAAATACATTAAAACGTAAACTTAAATATCATCATTATTGTTCATTAATCTTCAAAAACATCTTCATCCATGCTTTCCTCTCCTTCACTTAAGTCCTCTACATCCTCCATTTCATGATTATAATCCAAATCTTCATCTTTTAAACCATATTGCACTTGTTTAAAACTAGAACTTAATCCCTCTTTATGTGTAGTTCTGGCATGTGATGTTCCTATACTTCTCAACTTCGTCTGTTGTCTAGTATTGGTTCTTGGTGCTCCAGCTCAAGTTGCCCTTGCCACATCATTCCAAGTTAAAGTGTCTCCATCAAACACCAATTCATCTTCTACTACAATATTATTCCCTATATTGGCACCGATCATCCCAACCAGCCATTCATTGCAATCATTAATGTCTTGCAAGGAAATAGGATCAATAACATTCATCAAATCATGACGAGCTCTAAGTGCTTGGTTGTATTTAACTTACACTAAATTCTGTAATCTTTTGTGCTCTAGTCGATTCTTTTCTTCGTGTGAATCTGTAGAATTACAATGTACAGTAGAGTTAAGATCAATTCACTTTTTTATGATAAAAGAATAATAAGATAAAAAGTCAAAGTGCTTACATGTTCAAACACACTCCAATTATGTTCGCAACCCCCTACAAGTTAAGCTCAAGATTTTGATAGCTAATGTTTGTAAATTTGTAGCGGAACTTCCAAACAAGCTCCACCATTCAGCTGTAAAAATTATGAACAAATAATTTAAATTCTTAAGGGTTGAATGTAATAAATGAATAATTTTAATTTTTTTAAGAAATTAATAAATATCACCTGGAGACTTTGTGTTTCTTGATTGAATTGCCAAAAAGTCGTTTAATTCGCTTGTATACTAACAACTCATGAACATCACTACTAGGAACCAATTTTTCAATGCATTGATATAACCCATCGATCACTTCTTGATTAGTTTCAATAGATGAATCACAATAAAAGAATATAGGATTCAAGTAATGGCTTGCTGCATGCAATGGACAGTGAAGTTGACATTCCCATCTTTCATCAATGATATCAAATATCTGTCTGTATTTCTCTACATTATTATTAAAAGAGTTTTGGATTGTTTCTTTAGCTCTATCCATAGCTTCATAAATATATCTCATTGCTGGCTTTTCTCATTGTCTGCAAGCTGAAGAACTCTCACAAGAAGACTCATCACTTAAGGATATATACCATATAATTCCAAAAAGATGGCATCAAAATGATTTTAGTTGCTTTTTTCCCCTTAGCTTTCTTTGCCCATTTACTCATTGCCCACTTTTTTGATGTAAACATGTTTCTAATATTATGTTTTTGCTTGTGTACTGGTTGCAAAGTAAGAAAACTTGTTGCAAATCGAGTAACTCCATGTTTCAACAACTCTCTCTTCTTTGTAAATTCCCTCATCATATTCAATGCACCAACATGGTTATAAAGAAAGCCAATAACAAAAATGGCTCTTTCTAAAGTTTTCTTGGCTTGAGGAATTTTTCCAATATCTTCTAACATAAGATCCACACAATGAGTTGCACATGGAATCCAATACATATGCTTTCTCCTTACTTCTAACAACTTACCTAATTGCAATAACAAAAATCCAAACATATTCAATCAAATAATTGAAATAAAATCTAAATTACATCATGCAAATTAATAAATTAATCAATAACTACTTTTATCAGCTAGTACATAAATTGCTTCCATTGTCAGTGATTATTTGGACAACATTGCTCTCTCCAATTTACTCTACAATCTATCAAGTAACTCAAATGTCTTCTCACTGGATTTTGCAAAAGATGATCCATCAATAGACTCAATAAACATGGAACCCAAAGAGTGGTTAACCATAAATTGATTATGCTTCTATTTCTCCTATCTATCCATCTATTCGACATAATGGAACAACCATGTTTTACCCATTCTTCTTTATGCCCTTTCAACAAATCATTTGCATACTCCAACTCTTTCTCAAGGAGTGGAACTCAAAGTTCATGAATTGGGAGAATTGAAATTTGGCCCACGTCTTCCAATAGCTTCAACCATCTTCTTAAAGCTTTCCAAATGAGCAACATTGAATGCAATCCCTGCTTGATAAAAGAAGTGAGCTATATATTTAATTGTTCTAGTT
Source organism: Populus davidiana x Populus alba var. pyramidalis (assembly GCA_027475595.1). Taxonomy (NCBI): domain Eukaryota; kingdom Viridiplantae; phylum Streptophyta; class Magnoliopsida; order Malpighiales; family Salicaceae; genus Populus; species Populus davidiana x Populus alba var. pyramidalis. The sequence goes on from JANKYH010000918.1 coordinate 51,338, forward strand.
GTTGCTTCTTTGTCATAAGCATCATTTGAGCTTGTTTGCCTCAACTTGACTTCTTGTCCTTTTTTTGGGATAAAAAACAAATCCATTGTTCCCTTACCCTTTGCTTTCTTTCCGCTATCTTGCTGGCCACTTCTTTAACGTACTCTTTTACCAAGAAAAGGCGAACATATTTCTTTTGCTACATAAGCCTTATCAACATCATCTCCAAGAGCTTCAACTTCATCAAATTCAAGTGGGTGACCATACAGATGCAACCTTTTGTGTCTTCTTTTCTTCCATGTAAGCTTTCAACTCCTCCTTCAGGAGGGCTTTTTTTTACATGCTGCAACATTTTTATATGTCCCAAATGTTGTTTTGCTTGAAAAAACTCCACCTTTTGTTGTTTTCTCACAAAACTTGCATGTGACACTATTTTAATCATTGGGATTTCAGGATCTCTCTTGTTGCTCCTTGATGATTCTTCACTTGCCATTTTTCTATGAAAGTGAAATGTAAAAAAACATTCTAAGGCGTAAAAAGAAAAAGGGATTACAAATAAATAATCACAATACCCTACTACTACCCTGCTGGAAATTCCAAATAAATAATTATAGTGGTCAAATATATGAGCAGCAGCACACCACAACCTAAAAGAATGAAAAGTCTACAAAAGGTGGTGTGGTGGCAAGCCTCCAAGTATAGTCAACATGATGTGAAATATTGACTAGATAGAATGGAATATAATACACACATACACACAAGCAAACAATATGTCTAGATAGAATAGAATAGAATAGAATATATGTCATGTGTACAAAGCTCCAGCTATATAATATACTGAGTTATAATAGAAGAGAGAATGAATAACATGGAGAGAGAAAAAAAGTGAAGAAGAGAGAAATTAAGAGACAAAAAGAGGAGATTACAAAAGAAAAAAATAAGAGGAACACCTCTATTGTTCTTCAATCTTGACTCTTGACTCTTCTTTCTCTTCTTCTTTGATGGTGTTTTCATGTTCTTTGTTTACTTTTCTCGTGTTTCAACTTTCAGAGTTTCATGTTTTTTTCTCTTTTCACACTAGTCTTTCTCTCTCTCTCTCTTTCTCTCTCTTTCTCTCTGTTTTAAACTAATCTATGTATTTTACAAACCTACCTTTAGATTTTTTCTTGATAAGACAAGAAAAAGAGGTAAACAAGACAAAATATAAGTCCTTTCTTAAAAAAGAGCAGAAATCGAAGAGACATTCATCATGCAACGCCTTTATTGCCTGTTGCCCATGCACTAGGCAAGCGCCTCTACAAACTCCATCGCCTTAGGATAAGAAAGTTGCCTTGGCCTTGCCTTTCTTTGCTTCCGGCACTTAAGCGAGTGCCTGGGTGCCTTGTGATAACACTGGTCTTAAGACAAAAAAGATGAAGGCACGAGGGACAAAAACGTGTCTGGTTATTTTGTCTCCGTCTTAAAGACAATTTTTAGCCATTTTTATTGCCCTCTTAAAAGGAGAGACAAAGGAGACAGATAGAGACAAAAATATTAAGTTAATTTTTTTTTTTTTACAAATGTCCTTTTACAGATTTCATAATTCCCAGTCTTTATTCTTACATAGATTTAAACCATTGGTTTTAATTAATTTCCTCCATTATATTTAAAATCTAGAAAATATAAAAGCAAAAAAAAAAAAAAAAGAGAAATATAAACAAGAGAGAGAAAGAGAGGATAAAATAATGGCTGGATGGAATCTAATTAAATTATCAAACAAGAGTACCATCAAATGAAAGCTCTCATCGTAAGGATCTCATAAACACTTAATTTGGACAATTTTATCGTTTGAGTTTAGAAGCACTTGGATTTCAGATTCCAGATGTAAAACGGTTAAAATTGTATTCGTGTGTTGATTAGTTGCAAGTGTTTTTTAATGTTAAATTTGTGTTCATAATGTTGAGTGTGTTGTTTGCAAGTCTTTCTTGATGTAAATGAAATCGAAAATTAATGTTTTCCTGGATGGTCGGTGAGTTGATAGGAATTCAACAATAAAGCCCAAAATCGGTGAGATTAGAGAAGATAATGACAAATAACATCTTCAAATGAACGACTCGTCGTCTGTTAATTTTTTCCTTTTTTATTTATTTATAATTTACTTGTTTTCAAATATGTTTTATCACATATATTATTAATATTTTAATTTTAAAGATACTTTTTAAGAATGTAATTGTATTAAAAGTTTGGTGTTTGTTTCATCAAATTAATATGGAAAAATTAGTTACTCAAAATAAACAATAAATTATTTTATATAGTTTAATAATATGTAATAATTAAAAAAATGAATGAATTAGAGTAAATTAGTATTTTAATAAATTGAATAAAATTAATCAAAGAGTGATTTATATAAAAAAAAAGCATAAGAAGAATTTTTTTTTTTCCTGAATGACGAGTTTTGAATATTATGAAAGAAAATGAATATCATTATTAAAAAAATAATATAATAATTTGTTTTTGTTTTGTCTCGTCTCTTTAACCAAACAGAACACTGCAACATTCACTATTTCTTGCACACCATCACCATCACAACACCGTCGCCGTCACCATCACAATCCCTGTCTCTTCTGTTTAGAGACAATAACCAAACACTATTTTATAGAACTTCCAACTTGAAAATAATGGGAAAGCCTTTTGTTTTGGGCAAATTTGACAGATATGAACTTTACTTTAAGACATTGGTTCAATGTTGCAATCTCTACTGTTGAGCACTAATCACATAGTTTTTTCTTGGAGATTTGTGTGAATATCTATCTGTTTATTTCTTGTTGATGTGTGTTCCTTGTATCTGAAATTATTCCGCAAAAAGAGTAGTTGATTAAGACTGCATATTGGTTGTTAACTTCCTAATATATAGTGGAGATGAGCTTGTCTGTAGGTTGCTTAGTTGGGACATTGTATTTTTGGGCATGGTTGTTAGAATTATACAAATTCACATGCAAACCGATGTGAATCATGTGGGGAATCTTAGATGTGAATCAATTGTGTGATTCAATAATGATTTGATTTGATTCAATACGATTCATTGAATTTTATGAGTCAACTCAAATTTAAAATGAAAGTAAAATACATAATTGTAAAAGAGATGGCAAGAGTAGGAAGGCTTAGTCTAGAAGTCATGAATGACACCAATATATAAGCAATTGTCTTTGATAAATGTTTGTACTTGAAACGGAAATGAGCTATAAATTAATTTTCACAAAGGAGGAAAAGGGTGAAAGAAGCAAGAGTGCCAAAGACAACAAGAATGACAATGGTGATATTGGTGTTGGGAAAGATCGCCACTTTTTTAAAAAAACTTGGAAATCTAGTAGTTTAACTAGTTAGAAGGTGGCTTTAAATGTATTATAAGTTGAATTGTTAGAATGGTCATGTACCAATGAACAATATGTTGAATTTGGATAATAGGGATTGTTTAATGACTAACAACTAATAAATAAAATGAATAGATGCACATTTTGTTTGGTAAATGATCATTTTCCCTTTATTTTAGAAATATTCCGTATGTCACTTTTAGTGCCATTTCATTTGTTATTGAATCGTACGATTCATGGTCCCAAAAAGGGGCTTTCCAACTATTTTCGACTCTGTAGTCGAATCTTGATTTGACTACCATGTTTCTGGGCGTTGACAGCATCTAATTCTATTTTACTTCATATTTTGTTACAATACTTTGAAATTCTTAAGATCACAGAATGGTTACTTGATCATAAAGTAAATAGTTTTTGTTTTTGGTTCATAAAGTAAAGAGTTTATGTTTTTGGTCTTTGAGCAGTCAAAATTGGCAGGCCTGGATATCGGGTGACAAAGCAATTCGATCCAGAGACAAAGCAGAGGTCTCTTCTCTTCCAGATTGAATATCCTGAGATAGAGGACAATACAAAGCCAAGACATCGATTTATGTCATCTTATGAACAGGAAATTTCCTTTTCTTTTTTCTCATGACTTTTTTTTTTACTCTTTAACTTTTTTTTTTTTTTTTTTTTACTTTCTTTTCCGTTGATCTATTACCTTGGCAAGTGTTTAGTGACCAAAAATTTATTTGGTTAAAATTACTTATGAATTACAACTCAGCCTTTGCTTAAGAACTTGACTTTTGATTGTTGATTTTGAATGTAACTGAAATAATCAAATGAGAAACTGAAAGTTATCCATAACAATCAAAGAAAAACAAAGTGATAGAAACTCAAGAGTGTTATTTATAAAATTGTTGCCGAACATATTTGGCAACTTAAGCAGTTTGTCAAAAGCAAATGATGTAAAATCAAGTCATTCATAACTCTTATGAACTCCAGCTAAAATTTCATCCCGTGTCTTCACTGATTTATGGTAAAAATTACTTAGTAAATTATGTTCTTTAATCTTTCATTGCTCTCAAGATGAATGATTTTTTATCCTTGGATTAATCTTGGTCCCCTCTTCTTATTTTTGTCTCCTGGTGAATAAAAACTATTATCAGATCTTTCTAACATAGTGTATGTTGTCATGGATGCAGAGAATCGAGGCCACTGATAAGAGGTTTCAGTATCTTTTATTTTCTGCAGAACCTTATGAGATAAATCGCTTTCAAGGTATGCTGATAAATGGTAATTAAATGTTTCTTACTTGTAAGTTGATGTTTAGTTGTAGTAATATTTATCATTTGTGCTTGTTTATTTTACAATTTCAGGTTCCTAGCACAGAAATTGACAAATCTACTCCGAAGTTCTTCTCACATTGGGATCCAGACTCCAAGATGTTCACGGTTAGTGTTTTGATTTTTGAACTGTTTCATATGTCTTTTGATTGTCATGCCTTCGGACCACATGTATTAATGTTATTTTGAAGTATTGTCATGCCTTCGAATCCCATATATTAATGTTATATTGAAGTATTGAAGCAGTCTTTTGCGGATTTCACTCGTGTCTTGTGTAACTTTGTCTGCACCAAAAACATGAAGAGACCTGGATCGTTTCTAGATTTCACTCCTTTGAGGTTAACTTATTTGTGAATATATCTGATTTGAATGTCTAATGCACAGTTGCAGTTATATTTTAAATTGAAGGCACCTGAGGCGAACAAACCTCAATCTGTTGCCGCAGCTAACAGCACATTGCCTTCCCAACCACCGCTGCCCCTGCCACCGCAAGGACCTCCAGCAGGATCTAGAGCCCCCCACCACCGATGCCTGCATCATTACCCCCTCCTCCTCCTGCCATGGTTAATGGCCCTAGGCCTATGCCTCCAGGTGGAGCTCCACCTGCCCCACCTCCACCTCCTGGTGGCAGTGGTGCGATGGTGAATTTCACACCTGGCACTCAGGTGGGCAGGCCCTCATCAATGCTGCCTCCCCAAGGTTTTCTTGGGCAACAGATGCAGGGCCAGACAATACGTCCTCCTCTGCTACCTCCCAACATGGGACAGTAGGTTCTCTAGCTTTATGTTTTCGTTAACACATTTATGTAGTCAAACAATCCTTGGACTCAATTGATGGATGATTGTTTGAAGATCTGAATGTATCATGTAATTCATGGCCTCAAAGCTCAGCAAGAATGTATTTATTGTGTCAACGGGGCAAATCTAAGAAAGACTAAAGCTGGATAATTTTATATTATTAAACATGGGATAAACATTCGTAGCTGGGCCATTTGTTTATATCACAAATTAACTCCTAAAACAGAATCTACCTTTGTGTCTGCAACATTTAGTCAATTGAACTCAATTGTACTAAATTGCAAGATCAATACCAATTTAAATTTACTAAAATGCTAATAAATAAATAAAAACAATTGTTTGAAGAAAATAAAAGTTTTTGAAAATCTTTCTTGTATAAAAATGATTTTATTAAAAAATTTTAATAAATGAAAAATATAAGACAATCACATTTAGGAAATGCTTTCCTATAAAACTTACATGTTTTTTTAAGTCGTTAAAAATCTAAATTTTCTGAAAATAAAAAAAATATTTGCAAAATACTCGATCATTAAAATATTTGAGAATATTTAAGAATGTTTGCCAAGAATTTTCAAATCTTTTTAATTTTTATTTCATACATTTTAATTATTGAAATTTTTTGATAAAAACAATTCTCATAATTTTCTTGAAAAAGATCATATCCATATTTTAAATTTGTTACTTGATAGTTAATCTTGGTTTTAAGCATAAGATGGTAGTAAATTCATTGCTAGTATGGCAAAAATGAAGGATGTTTCATGCCATTCAAAGGAAGCTGGTAGTTCTGGTGTCTTTATGTATCATGTATCTGTCTTCATTCAAATAAAGGTTTGATCTAAACGAAACTTGAGTTTCAAATGAGTTATGGGATGATCAAATAGTATTTACGCATCCACTTTTCCTTCTTTTTTTTGAACAAAAATATTGATTAAATCCATGTACATAATCGGCATACTCGCTCAATTAGAGTTTTGTAGTTATTATTGTAATTTGTGATTTAGAAACTGTCCAGATTTTCACAACAGTGACTATAAAGTCATTCTTTGCATTACTTATCATCTTTGATCATGTTCCAATGGTATATAAATCATAGGTTACTTAGTAGTTAGGATAATGGTTAATCAATATTCCAGATAATTAGCTTTCTCATTAGCTTTCTTGTTAGATCAGGGAACACCAAATTATAGAAACTTAAGTGCTTGCAAAAATAGTCCTAATTAAGAAAACTTAAAGATTCTCCGATAATAAAATTATTATCTTTAGGAGAAAGGCAAATAATAATTTAAAAAATCTTTAAATTCAAGAAACAAAAATGTTTGTTCTTGAGTTGTAAGATGGTTAATGCTCAGAAACATATGCAAGTTTTTTTAAGTGATGAAAGTTCTTAACCTCTTACATAAATGGTTTAGGGGGTATTGGAGAAAAAGAATAGAAAGTCCCTTTATTTTTGTGGCATTAATGATAAGCTGAAATCATATACATTTCATTAACGAGGGAAAAATATCCTATACATATCATTAACAAGAAGGGACGTGTTGTGGGCTCCTTATGACGTATTTTGAATATCCAGGGATATAGGGAGATCATTACCTTGGACATGAATGGATCATGTAATTGTTCTAGATAGAGAGGCATGATGGTTTTTTATGCCTACAATATTTTTAATCTGGGGGATCATCTAGGATAAAATGCATAGTTGTAGAACCTTATATTCTTTGAATCCAAATCTTTTAGGTCTTACATGTTTTGCCAGATCCATGTTTGCTTAGGGTTTGACTGATTTCCAAACTCAAGTATTTTGGGCCAGATATGTTTGTTAGACCTCATGTTACTTTGAGTTTGATTGATTGTCAAACCCAAGTGTCTTGGGTCTAGCGTGTTCACTAAACTCATATAGCATTGGGTTTGGTTGATTGTCAAACTCAAGTGTCTTAGTGTTGCGATGTCGCAGTCGCACAAATTAATTACCCTAACTTCAAACACAACACACAAGATAGTATAGAGCAAACAAGGGATTAATCCCACGAGGAAGGTTAAAGTCAGATTTTTATACTAGATGTTATGCAATTTGGGGGGGGGGTTTGGACGTTATCTAGGCTAAAGCAAAATAAAACAGAAAACTATCAAACAAAATTAGAAAATTATCAAGAGAACAAACCTTGGTCGCAAGCACACATCCACCTACAGAAATCAGAACTAATCATGGAAATAAAACATCAATTTATATTCTAAATATTTATCTCTTCTTAACATTGGTTAGTTAACGGATCCGACGTATAACTAACCCTAACCATCAAATAATCACAATGTCCGCACTAGTAATTTAATTCAATGGCAACCTTAAGAACTAGATAAGTTTATTAATCAAGAAAACATAACTGTCCGTAGCCTTTGTTTGATTTGATTGAATGTTCTTTTTAAGATTAGTAATGTAGATCCGCCACAATTATTAAACTCAGTTGCTTCACAAGTTCATATACCACAACTCTGGTTTTGATATCAAACTTAGTAATAGATTGTTTACAATAATAACTTAGAGTTCGCTCTAGCAAATAAAATAAACAATCATAGAAAAAATAAGCAATAGGAGAATAAACATATTCATATTCATATCATATAAACTGAAAAGAAAAGGTAAAATAAATCTCACAGTTCTTGAAATCCGAAGGTTTTCGTGTCCTTGCAACCAAGAAAAAGTGTGCATGTTTGTTAATCAACTAATAAAAAAGAAGGAAGAATGCATAATTTTGAGTTTCTTAGAGGAGGGGGGCGTTTTTCTCCTCTTGGCTGGCTGTTTCCCTTCTCTTCTCTCATTCTTTTTATATCCTAGAAACTCTAGTCTCTATTTTACAAAATAGTCCTCACTTAAGTAGACTGTTTATATTTAAGTATTTCAATAACTATTTTCCTAAAAAAGAAGGAATAGCCTTGCATAAAATCTTCAAGCTTTGACTTAGAGAAGCTAAGTTGTTTAAATAAAAAATTGGTTATCGGTTCAAATGCTTCAGAATGTAATTTGGACTCGTTTATTCACGAAACCTGTTTGCTGGTAGAATTCAATTATTATTTTTGAAAAATCATATCTCCCTCATATGACATCGTTTTTGGCTGAAATTTGGAGCATTTATAGTATTTTGAGTTATAAATCCAAAACAATTGAGTTTGCATCATTTAGGCTTCTGTAGCTCTAGATATTCAAGTTGGAATGGCCGAAGGTCAACACTGGCAGATTGCGAGGTTTGACTTTGAAAGATACAATTTCCAGGCTCTTCCTTATTTTATTTTCTTGCCTTAGATTTCTAAACAGGTATGTATGTTAGCTTTTTTAATTCCATTGGAATCACTTCATTTCGACCTCTAGAGCTCACGCTTTGCACAAAACATCGACTGAAGGTCAAATATGTCAATTACCTCCAATTTACTCCTTTTTGCATCTTTCATCCAAAAGTGCCTTCAAAACATAAAATAAAGATTATCAAGGCATTTTATATATAAAGCATAGGCAAAATACTATTTAAATGTGGGTGAAACTATCGAATAATATGGTTGTATCACTTAGGTTTTATATGGTCGCCAAATATCATGTTGTTTTGGGTTTGGACTCAAGTGTTTTGGGTTTGTCATGTTCACCAGGCCCATATTTCCTTTAGTTTGGTTGATTGTCAAACCCAAGTGTTTTGGGTGTGATATATTCACAAGATTTTATGTTATTTTATGTTTAACTAAATGTAAAACCCAAGTGTTTTAGGTCTAGAATATTTGCCAAACCCATACTACCTTGGGTTTGGCATGTTTTTTAAGCTAATATTATCTTGGGTTTGACTATCAATTAAATCCAAGTGTTTTAAATTAGGAATAATTACCAAACCCATTTTATTTTAAAACCTTTTTCAATTTATAAAAAATTAGGTTAAAATTGGTGACTCATCAATCTTTAATTCTGAAACGTATATTCATTTAGGCCCATGTTTTGGATTGAGATGGTGTCAGAAATGAGGTGAACGTGATATTTCGTTTTGTTCTCATCAATCGCTCAGTTTATAATTCTACTTCACTTTGGATGTCTCCCATCACATATCTGCACTGAAAAGGAGAGGTTTACACATGACAGCATTGTATCAAGTCTAGCTTATGTTTGATTATGAATATTCCAGAGGATGATGTAGTGATGATATTGGGAAACATAAACATTATTGTAATAAATGGAGAACTTGAAGAACAAAAAGAGAAGGGATGGGAAAACTTTGTGGATAACAAAGCTAGTAAAAAAAAACAAAACTTTCATATTGTCTTGTAAACACAAGTGATGCCAGTTGCATCGCTATTCTCTTCTGCAGTCAGTATCACTACAATGGCCGTAAATATAAATAAATCTAGCCTATATGCTGAATTCTATTGATTCTGTTATTATAAAGCCAGATGTGTATGTCCATGGCCTGCAAACGTTACGTATTTAGCAACCAGGACACAAATAACTTCCCTTCCGAAATATTTTTTGCGCTCTATTTGAAGTTCTTGCCCTCGTATGTCTGGCCAAATTGCCAGTTTTTAGGGGTAACATGCCATGAAGTCGAGTATCTCTCATCGCTTGCTCTAACACGGAAGGACAGCGACTCTCCATGCAAAATAGCACTGGTTTTCCAAGTTGCCCCCCAATCTCGTTCCATTTGCGTCCACTTGAGCTTGTCATCACCCTTCACTTGAACACTAATGACATCTCCAGCTCCCCCTACATTCCACACAATGACCTGATAGAACCAAGGATTCCCCAATATATTGAATCTAATACCTCCTTGCTTTTTACATGGAACCCTGCAGGGAAAATGAACCCTTTTAATTAAGAAACTCAATCCAAGCATCCTAGTTGGCCAGCTAAATGGGAAAAGATTGAAAAGTCATAAATATGACCTGCGATATTGGATTGGAATAATGCCGGCCTTGTACCCAGCAAGCTGACTAAATACAGGCTTGGCTATATCGAAATGCTCACGTGGCACATTGCACCAGCCTCCATTGTCATTTGGGAGAGATGGATTTGGTGGGCAATGGTCAGTTGCAGTGACAATGAGAGATGGCTGCCCTAGCTTGCACCATTGAGGGCTATCAGCGCACTTGATTTCGAAACAAGCACCACAAGCCTGTCCATTTCTGAACAAAACACTGCTCAGTGCAACTGTATTCATGCCATAGCCTTCGCCTGCAACATCTTTGTAATTGCATGCTCCCCCTGAACAAAAATGTTTTTTTTATAAGTTAGTCCAGGAACAATGAAAATAATCTAGTTGTAGTTACAATTAATGTTGTCAGATGCGTGAGGAGATGATTTTTTTCTTCTTACAATCCAATTTTTTATGAAAATATAGAAAAATGTTCTCATCATACTGCTCTTGGCAGGCAGCCTCACAATATTGAATGAAATTTTCTCTAAAGAAGAGTCCATTTTTTTCTTTTTTCATATTGGAGGTTGGATTTGGTCGTTTTGTAAGGAGAGCAAGATCACCGATCACTTGTAAAGTAGGTAAAATATAGGAGAAAGGGAAAAGAAGCATCAATACCAAATGTTCCTGAGCCGCCTTCATAGAAAGTTGCATGAGCTTTCTTCCATGGGCCTGGCCGGAACTTTGGTTTATGGCGTTTGGGAAGTTCAACGTGGTTGGCTTGTCGTCCAATTGCATGGTGAATGGCTTGTTTCCCTAAGAGGGAAGGTTTAGATTTTGCCTGGCAATCAGGCAATGTAATGGCTAAAAGCAGCAACGTTGCTAATATAGATTTCAATGGCGATGCCATTATATATATATGCTGGCGAAAACAAACTACTAAAAAACACCCTTTGATATATAATTTCTATCTCTCGATATGTTAAAAATGTTATGCTAGATCCCTTATGGGGCAACAGGTATATAAAGTGCAATATTTTGCAAGTTTGTTGTGCCTAAATATATATATGGGTTAATTAGGAAATATTCCTGCTTTCATGCTTCGCCATTGTTGGGCAAGATTTCTATCTCTCGAGTATCTAAGTGAATGGTGAGGCCGCTAGGAGAGCCACGACATTGGCTCTTTGCCATCCGGTTTTTAGAAGCATTAAATGTTTTTGTAACATTCCTGCTTTCATGCTCTTGGCCATTGTTTAGAGAGCAACACCGCAGAAAAAAAGTGGGATAACGACCAGCAAACCGATTCTCTTAACGTCTTTTTTCCTCTAGTAATTAACGGCAACCACAACGTAAAACAGGAAAATTAATTGGTGTACTCTATAATCTGATGATCTTCTGCTTCCTTTCTACTCTCTTCGTGCTCCCAAGCTTTCTTATATATTTTCAGATGTCGATATTTATAATACATGCCAGCAATCGAAACAAACCTGAAGAAGTGTGTGTGTGTGTGTGTATGCCTCAAAAATCAAATATATATGCCAATGTAATCAAACTTATTAAACTCTATACGAAATTATTCAAACTTAAATATCGACAGGTTTAATTATACAACAAACAACATTTTTTTTTTGTTTCTAGCTAATTTAAAATAGTAGCGAAAACGTGTTAAATAATGATCTCTCATACGTGTGTGTGTGAAGAATGAGATGTGCACGCGATAAAGATATTGTGAATGACCTCTCCCGGAGTAACGGTGTATCAATTGCTGCTTGTACGCTTTCTTGTTGTTCTGAGTAAGAAGAGGTCAATCTCTGCCCAGAAAGAAGAGGCCATGAGAACTTGGATTCATGCAAGAAAGTAGATAAATTTAAGCAAATGCCCAACAACTCTTTTCTTTTACAGTACAGCGCAGCTTGGACGGTCCAGAGCATTACTGTGAACAACTTTTTGGTCGCTACGCTTAAGCAAGCAAGCGCATATAGACACACAATTTGGTGTTTTAAGATGTTTTTATGCTTCTGTGTAGTTGAAAAAAATATATTTTTAATTTAATTTATATTTTTTTTATTGATTTGGTGTTTCCTGAGTTAAAGAGTTGGTTTATTAGGGTAATATGAGGATTGTTTTTAGGTGTTTTAAGTGAAACTCTTGCCCAAATTTTTGGCCACCTCTTCGATGCTGAAAACTTGGCATGCAGACAACGTATTTTTTGTTCTTGTTGAGGATGCTTCATCTAAAAAAAAATTATTATTTTCCCAATTTGAAAAAAAAAAAAAAACTTAGACCCTAGTACTCTCCTAGCTTTGTTTATGATTTTCCAACAATTTCAATTTAATTTTTTAAGAATTAATCAAGTTAAAATATATTAAATTAATTAAGGATATATTTTAGGTTGTATTTTATTAAATGCCATTCAAATTTTACTTTATTTTCAAATAAGATTATAGAATTTATTTTTTTTTACATTAACAAGTATTTTTTTTTAGAAGCTCATTATAATTATTTTTTTAATTATATTTGATTGTTTTATTTCAATCATTTTATATAATTAAATAAAAAATAGTTTCATAAAAATAAAGTTATATCATCATCTTTGTATTTTAGAAAAACAATATTTTTTTAGAAATTAATTAATGAGCTCCCTACAACTCATGATTAACGATCTTTATGTTAAAAAAATTGCTACTACCTATAATATAGCGTTTGTCGATTATTTAGTACATAATCAAAAATCAATTTAACAAAACAAATTAAATATTTTTTTATTAAAAAATAAAACATTAACGTTTTAGATTGTTGATTATGATCAAACTGGGTTAGTTTGCTCAAATTATGACCTAAGTCATGGAAAGCTAACAAGTTTTAATAACTTTACTTTTTTAGAATCTAATTTTTATTTAATAATAAGATAGTAAAAATTAACATTCACATGAAAGATAACAAACAAAACAAAACCATGAGTAGAAATGCGTTTTTTTTTTCAAAACATGTCTAATTCATGTAATTTGTTTTTGTTTCGACAATAAAATGATTTTTTTTTCTATAGTATCATATTTCATTGATAAAATCAAGAAAAATATAATAATTTGAACTAAAAAGGAAAATGCATATATTTCTAGTAAAAAAAAACTAATTTTCTTATTCAAGTAATTGCTTTAAGCAAAAATTGATTATGATCAAGAAAACATATATCAATTAAAAATTATGAATCAATTATTTCTCTATAATTGTGTAAGAAAAAACAAGAAAATACGAGAACAACAAATCTGAAAAACTTAAATAAAAATCTACAATTAATATTAATGAAAAAAGAGAAAATAAATATTTTTATTCTAAGTTAATATTAATGAGAAAATTATTATAAAACTTATGCATATCATGTTAGTATATATTATCCAAGAAAAAACCAATTATTTTTTTATCAGCAAAAGTTTTTTTGAATGAAGGTTGCAACAATTAAAATAAAAGAATTTTCAATCATTTGAAATAAGAAAGAAAAATGAACTTCTTTAATCTAAACTTCATTCTCTTGTTAATGCATCTTCTTTGTATTCACTGTTTTTAAATAATTACATTATGATCTCAAAGGTAAGCTTTAATAAAACAATATAAAAAAAATATCTGAATATGTTTCCTGATTAAAAACAAAAACAAAATAATATGATAAAATCATTTCAAAAATCTATCAAAACAATAAAAGAATATAAATTGTTTTCATTAAATATGCATGAGTAATTTTTTCTATTTTTTTTCATATTAGGTATATAATAATTAAAAAATAAATATTTAAGTCACTATAAGATTTCACAGTTTTACCGACGAAACTATTCCGTCGATCTGTGATTCAGAGTTCATCGGTAATTTTTTTACTGACGACATCCCCGATGGAAACCGTCTGTCAGCTTTCCTTTCGTCGGTAATACCTAATTCCATAGCTAAGTCGGTCGGTAAAAAAAAAAAATTACCGATGGTTTTACAAACAAAAATTGTGCGCCAAAAAAAATTTTCTCGCTTGAAATATATCGATGGATTGATTCTGTTGGTGATAGTGGCAAATCCAATAAATATGTTTCAGCTCCCGGTAAAATGCCGACGGACTATATCCCTCTGTAACTTTGTCGGTGAGTGTGTGAAATACCGACAGAATTTATCCATCTGTAAATTCATCGGTGATTGTGGCATTTGCACCAAGCTACTGTGAAAGGCCGACGGAAACACTCCGTCTGTAAATTCGTCGATACAATTGGCATTTCCTTCTCTCTATCAAATGTCGACAATATATTTCATTTAAATTAATCTTACCGTCTGTTTCGCATATGCAGCAAACAGAACGGAGCCGCTGTGTGCGTTGTCACCGAGCCATGAATTGGCTGATTCCGGTTGCTAGCACCGGACTATGAGCGTTGTGTGAACCGCTCAGATGTCATGTTTTCAAGATATTACGGCCATATATCTGTCGGGATGTATATCGGTTTGAAATCCCTCCAAACCGCCACGTCGTTCCAGCCTTGGAAACCATTATCTCTCGCGGGTTTTTTTGCCTTTTTTTTATGCTTCATACCAAAAATCACGCAACCTACTTCCATAGCGAGAAAATAAATTTTGAAACATAAATTTTTTTTCTAAAAAAATCTTGTATTGTTTTCGATGTTACCTATTTACTGCGTGATTTTCCCACACCCTCCTCACAATAGTATCATACGCACTTTCCCAATCGAATTTGTCCTGTGTATAAATAAATAATTTTAAATAAAAATAATAATTTGTTTACAATTATATTAATAATTTATTATAAATAAGCTGAAAATTAGAAATTAACACCAACTTCAAATCTGTCAAACCATACATCGATTTGAGGTATCCATTCAGGATGTCTAGATACTTGACTCCATTAAAATAATAGAATCTTCATTGATGATTTAAACGCCGATGATATTACTCGGGCGGCGTCAATGTTTGTGAACTTGAAAATAAATTAAATTAATGAAATATTAACTAGTTGTTCATAAATTATGTTATAATTAAAAAAAAATTAAAACCTTAACAAACTTACATTGAAAGGTTGTCCTTCCATTGTGCCTCGTACTTACAGGTGAATTGATTCCGTTGCGAAGGCACGCCGTCTCTACGTTGTGAAACTGCACTAGAAAAGGTAACATCGATTGACAGCGCAAGTGCCTCTTCTTGACAGGCACCTAAGGATATGTCATCCTCGCTGCTAGAAGAACTAGTTGCGACCATACGTGAGCGACGAACTGTGGATTTTGTTCTACGCATCTACATAATTTTATACGAATAATTATATAATTAAATTCGAATGTTAAAACAAATTTGGCAGCACCTCCTCTATACTAGAGAGTACCCAAACTTTTCAAACCTGTAAATAATAACAATAGCCA
>JANKYH010000919.1:0-71407 GCA_027475595.1 Populus davidiana x Populus alba var. pyramidalis
CTTGTTGCTTAGGTGAAGTCTTCAAACGGCAGCATGTATCATTATCCGAATGTGTGGAACAGCTAGAAAGTCTAAAATCTCTGGAGTTTTAGTCAGATTCTAGCTTTACAGAAAGAAAAAAAAGAGAGGGGAATATGATCCCTCACCATCACATCATTTTGAAAATCCCAGAAAGTTGTTTGTCTTTCTAATTGATAGGAATCTTTGGTTGTAATGCCCCCCATCAAGTAATCTAACAAGCACAGCTGATTTTCACACTACATCACAGGGATGGGCTCTAAATATTATTATTTGCAGACCAAAATAAAGTGCTTCGGGCCCTAGATTTCTCCTCCATATTCCAGTTTATGCTAAAATAAAATCCAAGCCCTTCAGCCCCCCTGAATTACAGTTGCATCAGGATATTTTCACTCATATCTCTGAACAGAAAGAAACCATCTTCTTCATTTGGTATCTTTCACCATGGAAAGGAATAGCAGTAGCTGCCCCAAGGATGTGTGTGAAAAAATCTACAAAGTATTTTCTTTCCGAGCAATTCGCCGCGTCTCAACTCGCCCGCAAGATCCTAGGACTGCTAGACCTGCTCCAAACTCATCACAACCACCCTCTCGTTCTAAGAAAATCATTGATACCCAATCCCAAACATATTCTCCAAGAAAACATCGCAAGTCTGCAGAGGGTGCCAAAAGCCATGACACTCTTAGGAATAGAGAAGCAGCAGAAATGGTTCCTGTCATCTTCGATTTCTCAAGCCAGGGTGTTCCAGCAAATGGTAAATCCAAGTTAGCTACTGCTCCACTTCCTTCCATTCCAAAGAACACCCAAGTTGCTTCCAGGATGGAACCTGAAGCTAAAGCATCGAGCATGGCTGTGCTGCAAAGTCCTAGCCAAGGAAACAAAGCCAATAATCCCAAGGTTGAATCACCTCAGTATAACAAGTTGGAAGAAGGTAGCAAAAAGCTAGGGATGCACATTGAAGATATGTTCACTGACTACATCAATCGTACAAAGATTAAGCTTAAGAGGACTTTGTCAGGTGCTGGACATGAAAACCAACATGCTAGCTCAGGAAAAGATAAGTTTACGGATTACATTGACTGTGGCAAGGTTAAGCTTAGAACTACTTCAAGTGTTGGCGGTGGAAAGCCTTTAACTCCTTTCAAGTGAAGATCGAGAGGGAACTTCGGCAACTCGACTTTCGTTTAAAAGTATAGTTTGGATGAATAAATGAAATTGCTTTTCGTCATTGTGAGAGACCTATATATGTTGTGGAGCTTCTTTTTTTTTTTTTGCATATTTATCCTATGTATGCCATGTTTATTATTTATTTTACAATTAAAGACTCAATTTTTCATTAACTTCTTGTTCTTTCTTTGTCTCCAAGAATTGATGGAATCCCCAACAGTGTTTGGTGGCTAGGGGAACCTAATTTCTTGTGTGTTGGAAGCATTAATGGAAGTTTAACATACAATGATCGGTTCTCTGAGATTTCCACACAACGTTACAATGAAGAGGGATCTCATAAAAAAAAAAAACCATAATAGAAAATATCTCGTGAACTGTTCACTAGAAGTGGATATATTTTTTTTCCATAACATTAAGCAATTAGCCAGTTTGAAACAATAGAATTCAGAATTTTAATATTTTATCACCAACCATCACCAAGAGAAAATTGAATGCATTCTCTGGTCATAAGAAATAATGATCTATTCAATAAATCTTTCAACACTTCGAAAATAAAAAAGAAGAAAAATTTACAGCCACAGGCAGACAATCTGAGACATCCAGAGGATAAGGGTCCAAAAACTTGTTTCTACGAAAATAATAGCATTTAAAACAAAAAACATGTCACCTTCTTGCCTCCCTTTCCTCAAAAATTATATCCGCCAATTATGACATTATCTCCAAAAATTCATTCATTGGAGTTATAAATCCATTCATTGATCATATAAGTAGTCTGTCCTGTGACGCCAAAACAACTCCTGACCTCCCAGTCTTGCAAAACATTCTGATAGCTATGGAGTCAATCAGAGAGGCTAGCCAAAGGATTGCAAGGATATCAGCTCATCTCCAACCTCCAAATTCCCAGGTCCTTTTTGTTTCATCTTCTCACTTGTTTTATAGTTAATATACTTGTTATACGTGCATATCCCTATATATGATTTTCAAGAAAGTTAGATTTTTTTTTTTGAGAAGATTTGTGGTTTGTGTTTCAATAGACGGAGGAAAGCTGTGTTTTGAAGAGAGCTGATTGCAGAGCGAAAGGCGGGGCAACAGGGTTCAAAGTCGCTATCTTGGGTGCTGCTGGAGGAATTGGCCAGCCTCTTGCGATGCTTATGAAGATGAATCCTTTGGTCTCTGTTCTTCATCTTTATGATGTTGTCAATACTCCTGGTGTCACTGCTGATATTGGTCACATGGACACTGGCGCTGTGGTAATTTATTAACCCATCATTAACTATGTTTTTCATTTTTTTGTCTTGCATATGTGTATTCATGTCTAATTGTGAAGTAAGGTAATCCTTGTATCTCTAAATTGTAATGTTCTTGATTTGGAATTGGGATTCATTAATAACAGATGTTTTATTCATGAATTCAAACTTTATCATGTAGGCTAGAAAGTATTTGATAGTAACAGTCTACACTATTTGGTTTTCTAGGTTCGGGGTTTCCTAGGGCAGCCGCAGCTTGAGAATGCTCTTACAGGGATGGACCTTGTGATCATACCTGCTGGCGTGCCAAGGAAGCCTGGAATGACTAGAGATGATCTATTCAACATCAATGCTGGGATCGTCAGAACTCTTTGCGAAGGAATTGCAAAGTGCTGCCCGAATGCAATTGTCAACTTGATCAGTAATCCAGTCAATTCTACAGTTCCAATTGCAGCAGAGGTTTTCAAGAAAGCTGGAACTTATGATCCAAAGCGACTTCTAGGAGTTACAATGCTTGATGTTGTGAGAGCAAACACATTCGTGGTATCTAATCTGAAAATTGGACTTACTAATAGTTTCTTGCACATATAGTCCTGCTGGAAAAGCGCCAGGTGGAGCTTTTGTGCTTTCTATTAGTCATTTATAAGTTTTCTACACTTTCTCCTGTGATTTCCTCGCAGGCAGAAGTTCTGGGACTTCATCCTAAGGAAGTTGATGTTCCAGTTGTTGGAGGCCATGCTGGAGTCACAATTTTGCCTCTTCTGTCACAGGTTTCGTAGATTGTTTTGCCAAACATTTTCGATGTTAATTTAGATGTTTAGAGCTACACATTTTGAAATGAATTGATTCACTCTTTGCAGGTTAAGCCTCCTTCCTCCTTCACCCCTGAAGAAACTGAATACCTGACCAAACGAATTCAAGATGGTGGAACAGAGGTTGTTCAGGTAATTTTTTTTTCTTCCTTTTCTTTTCTTGGAGCACGTGGGATTGCAATAATGAGTGTTATTAGACCACCCTTCCAAGCGTTTTTGTTGGAGTCATCTGCTTGGACAAAGAAAGAGAATCAGCCAATGTTTAAGATACAAATTGTTACCACCTTTCTGGTAACATTTCAGTGATCTGATATAGATAAGCATGTCCTATAGCAGCTTGTTATTGTAGATTGAGTGTAAAATCCGAGGAGGGACATGGACAAGGATGGTGGTTTCTTTAACTGAACTTGCTAGAATTAATATTTTTATTGAAGAACAGTTTTGCTAATTTCATCTATTGCATCGTTTCTGATCAAGAAGTCCAATGCTTCCAAACCTCACCATTTCATTCTCCTTTCATTAACTGCTAAACATTTTGAAGTACATTCCTAGATGGCATCCAATCTCACAGCTGCACATTTTTGCCAATTTTTAAAGCTATAATTGTAGTTCGCAATATCATTCTCAGCAATGATTTCTCTGTTTTTTTTTAGATTTTGATTTCTTATATGGTACTGCATGTTTTTGTAATGATGTTCGCTAAATCATGATTTCCAACTCAATGCAAAGTGCCACAGTGTCTCTGCAGGAATTGAGTTCTCCTTTTCATGCTGGCACGTGTATCATCTCTGCATCCTATTTTCATCAATTTTTAAATGCAATTGTTCTTAAGTTCATGGTTCCCAACATACAAGTTCCTCAAACATCTTGTATGCTTCCTTTCCATTTGGATTTAATAGATTGGTTAAACTACATTAAACAATGTCCCTGTTATTGGCAGGCGAAAGCTGGGGCTGGCTCTGCAACACTGTCAATGGTTAGCCAATCTATGTCCTCCTTTCTTTTCTTTTTTCATTCTGCAACTTTGATTACAAAAGTGAATTATAAAATTACAAACCTAGTGGACTTATTGAACCAAAAATTTGACAAGGGATATGCAATTGTACAGGCGTATGCAGCTGTTAAATTTGCAGACGCCTGCCTTCGTGGCTTGAGGGGAGATGCTGGTGTTGTGGAATGTGCATTTGTAGCTTCTGAGGTATTTTTTTGGAAGCCTTCCTTTGCAAGAATCTTCACACTTGCTAGTTTAACCTTTCAATAATGAAGCATTTTGTTCATAATAGGTGACAGAACTCCCATTCTTCGCGACCAAGGTACGACTTGGCCGCAGAGGAGCCGAGGAAGTCTATCAACTTGGTCCCCTAAACGAATATGAGAGGTATGAAGAAAGCATTTTACCACTCGTCTGGATTTCCTTTGTTGGTGAAAGACAATCAACAAAAATATTAACCTTTTTAACTATGTTTTTAACAGGGTGGGGTTGGAAAGGGCTAAAAAAGAGTTGGCAGAAAGCATTCAGAAGGGGGTTTCCTTCATCAGGAAATAGTTTCTATCCAAGTAAAGCAAACTACGCAGAGTTAAATGAGTAGTTTCTTGTTTCCGGACCTGTTGGAAATCAACTCTACTGAAAAATGATATTAGCCGATACGAAACCCACCAAGAGTTATCATTTTTTAACATCTTTCATGGCTTTAGAGAGTACTTGCAATTATGCCGTCAAGTCTGAGTTCAGTATTCTTGAACACCAAGAATCGATCTTTTACCACAGAGACATGTCAATTGACCAATCTATTGCCCAAAATAACATACCCGTCTCTCCACAGATGTGGTTATTAAGGGGTAAACTGACTCTACCGGCTTGTTTGAAGAACCGACAACAAATGGCATTGTTTCCCCATAACACGAAAGCTTCATCTTAAATCCCGTCCAGCTGTTTTATTCCACGCATGGGGAAAGCAACAGATGGCTGGATTTAATGCTCAAATTCCTTAATCCTCACATTAATTCGATTGGTAAAGATTGTTTTGTCTACTGCAATGGTTTCCATCTTGATACTGCCTTAAATATAATGAATTTCACCGGAAAAAAGTATGATCAGCTCGTTCTCTCTTGACCTGATATATAACCTGCACTTTCTGAATTGATTTTACAGCAGATATTTCCAGAAAGTTATCAGAAATGACTAGCTATAAATGATAATTATATGTAACCTGTTGGACTAGCTCCTGAAAAAGATTTCCAGGTGCTGCCAAGAACATGTTGGTAACACAAATAATTAATAAGAAACACCAAAAGATTGAAGGCTATCGTTTTATCACTCATAGAACAGACAATATGAACCTTTTCATATCTTCTTCGTTCAATAGTTTTTGCAACGTCCATCTCTACCATCTCATTACGTATAACTGGAAAAAAAAAATATTCACAGCTTCTCCAGCAAAAGGATTTACAAGGTGAAGGGATTGGAAGGAGGGTGGACAACAGGAGTTCTGGACATGCTCACATTCCCTCTAAGCACATGAGGAGCCACTGTATCCTCCACGATCACAGGGTTAACCTGCACCACTCCCTCCGGTACTATCTTCTGGCCATCAACCTTAGCCAATACCTCAAAATGCATCCTCAAACTCCCAGGCTTTGTCCTTCATTTAGGAATAGCCTCCAGACCAAGCCCATCTACTTCTTTCAATTTCTACTCAACACCAAACCCTGTCTTAACAAATGTCTGAGCTGACACATCTGCCTTCAACAACTTGAAGGAACCTTTCTTATTAGCCTTGGGACCCAACATAGAGGTAAGCAATTTCTCAAAACCAACCAAGTTCGAGTTTGAGCCATTCACAGAAGCGAATGGCCACATTGTAGTGAAATGTTTAGGAGTTAGAACAGTAGTGGCTTGTTCCAAATCAACGGTGGAGAGGGCATCAACAGGTTGAGATTTTGCAGGCAAGGATAGCTCCACAAGTCCAGGAGCAAGGCGCTTCAGCTTGAGTCTGTTATTAGAAGAAGGTGATGATGATGGAGATGTGAACGAGGTGAGCCCAACAATCCTCGGAGAGAGGAGCGGAGCCCCTTCAGAACGAACAGCATGACGCAGCTGTTCAGCTAAGGTTAGACACCCAGAAGCAAAACCAGATCGAGTTCGATTTAGAGGCAATGGAAGATCAATCGGGTGGCGCAGACTAACTGATCTCGCACCCTTCACCGGGACAACAGCACCATCTGCTAAAATGACTTTCTTCAAGACACCAGCATCCACATCATGCTGCAGATTAAAAAATAACAATAAATCTTTTCAGACCCCGAAGAAATTTCCTATGGTAAACTAGGGGTGAAAATGTAGCCGAAATCATGGTAGCAAAAATAAATTCTACCATTGAAAAGAACCCGGAATGAATTAGAATGAACCGAATAAAATGGAAATCAATCACATACCGGCAATGAAAAGCGCATATCTTTGGCATCCTGAACCCATATCTCGATGGGCCCAGCAAGATGAAACGGAGCTAAACAGGCAACCCATTACCATCCTTTTTTGGTTCCATCAACCCGTTTTCATCACCGGTTCTAACAGGGTCTTCAACTCTAAAAATAGGCAAATCAACAAACTCCCAGCGGTTCACGTCGTCCAATAACTTGAACGGAACCACCTTATTATCGACCTCCACATTAAATTCATAAGCCACTGAATGACTCACGAGTGTTTTAAGCTATCAGCTTAACAAGGGAAGAGTTATAGAAGAAAAGTAGAGAAAAGAAGAATTACTGTATTTGCTACTTTATTCCACCTATTAACGGTTAACTACCTTGAAAAGTAACTACCTCAGAACTAACTTATCTCACATGATCAAATCAGCTAGTTTGTACAGCTATTTTCTTCACATGCCTTCCACATTCTGCACATGCTTAAATCTCCATCCTTTTTTTTATTGAAGACTGGTAACAATTCCCCCTTCTTAAAATGATTCTTGCCCTCAAGAATCTTTACAGAAGCCTGGAAACTGTTTACTAAGCTCATATAAATCTTCCCAGATAGCGTTTTCATCGAACAGATTAGACCACCGCACCATCCCCATTGTGGCGGCCATGTTACCTTTCTTCATTACCTTTCGTTCTAGAATTTTCTACTAGCTAGAGTCACCTTAATCTTCCCATATCCATCCATTGCAGGTAATGTAGTTGATACCACCAAATTACTTCCCACCTTCTTCTTAAGTAATGAGACGTTGAAGATTGAATACACTAAAACTCCTTCTGGAAGTTGTAATTTATAAGCTACAGAACCAATCTTCTAGATCACTTTACAAGGACCATAAAATCTAGGGTTAAGCTTGAAGTCTTTCCTCAAAGCCAAACTTTTCTGTCTATATGTTTGTAGTTTAAGGTAGAAGAAATCTCCCACGCTGAACTCTCTCTTAGTCCTTCCCCTGCCAGCCACATGTTTCATCCTGTCTCTTACCATTCCTAACTGTCTTTGAAGAACCTGATCCATGTCCAACCTTAACTGCAACATAGCACTGCCACCACTAGAGATATACGTCTTGAGGCACTATTCCCCTACTGGGAGGTTGGTATCCATACAGTGGCTGAAAGGGACACATTTTAATGGATGAATGATAGCTGGTGTTATACAATCATTGGGCCAAGGACAACCGTAAAAGCCATTTCTTAGGATTATACATCGTCATACTTCTTCAGCACTTTTCCAAACACTGATTCACCCTCTCAGATTGTCCATATGTGTGGGGGTGATATATTGAGCTCAAGTAACTCAACTCCCAACTTTTTAAATAATTCCCTCCAGAACAAACTTGTTAGTGAAAACTGAAGCTGGGGGTCCATGAAACTTACAGAAATGATTCAAGAACATTGGAGCAACATCCTGAGCTGTAAAAGGATGGGACGGTGTAATGAAATGAGCATATTTGATGAATCTATCATTTATCACCATAATTGTATTATTTCCCTTAGATTTAGGTAGAGATTCGATGAAGCCCATATATAGTGATGTTCCTCCATGTGCCTTCTGGTAATGGAAGGGGCTGCAATAGGTTAGGATAAGCCATTCTCTCTATCTTTGCTCTTTCACAAACATCACATTCCTCCACCAATTATTTAACCATTTGTTTCGCTGCATGCCAATAGAAAAATGCCTTCAACCTTTTTTAAGAGTTCTGAACCCTGCATGTCCTCTTGTGTAGGAATGATGTGTAGCACCCACCAATCTGTTTCTTAAGTCATCATTATTCTCAATCACAATTATGTTTTTGTATTTTAATACTCCATCAGAAAGATTGTAGTCGGGCCAACAATCAGCATTGATTAGTTTCTCAGCCACAACATTCTTCCATTTTGGATCATTGTTGTCATAACTAATGTTTCGGTTATTCCCCAAAATTTTACTATTTTTTTTCAAAATAAAAAAATAAATAAAAAAATAATAATAATAGTAAGAAGACTAGGGACGTTGAAAAAGCTGGCAGAGAAAAGATTTTAAATATAGAAAAATCAAGCTGTAAATTTAGATAGAATCAGAAGCATAATTGTACCTCATTATATCTAAAACTAGAGAGACAATGCAGATTTAAAATCAAATTAAATGATTATTGAAAGATTCTGCATAAAAATTAAGTTCAGGAATACAATTAGATTTTTAATAGGTCAATTTGATTTAATCATGAGCCAAATTAAAAGTTTAATTATGTTCAAGAATTAATTTGGATCTAATTAAAGGATTTAATTAGATGCAATGACTTAATTATACTTTAAATTGATCAAATTAATTTTATTAGGGGCTTAATTGGTGAAAAAAAGTTTAGGAGCCCAATTTGGACTTAATTGAGAAGATTGGAATTTTAGAACACCAAACTTAATTTTCACAAAGTCATTTGGTTCAAATCATGGGCAAAATCACAACAAAATCAAAGTTTTGGGGTCAATTAAGAGCTAAATTTAAAAAATTCACAATCAATGATCATTTTGAAAAAGACGTCGAATTATGAGGGCTTAATTGATTAAAATCATGAGTGAAATTAAAAGTTTAATGGCCAATTGCAGGTAAAATTGAAGAAATCCATGAACAATAACAAAAATGAAAAAGGTGTTGAAATCTGAGGCTGACATTGAAGTTCATCAGGGGCAAAATTGCATAAAATTAGAAGTTTAGGATCAATTAGAGGTGTAATTGAAAGAAATCACAAATCGAAGGACTAAATTGAACCTTACCAAAACAACTTCGTTTTGGTTATTGTTCATCTTCTTCTTTTTCTCCAATTTTCAACGAAATGACTGCCCGAGAGGTACTTTTTAGGTGGCATTGTTTCATCTCTCCACCAAATATAACAAAACTTGCACAAAAATAATCACTTCACATTTGATTACACTCTGGCATAACCCTTTTTGATCGATTAACACCACAACAATCGTGGCACCAACCCAAATAGGCTAACTTAAGCAACCTTCATTTGACAATTCATGATGCCCATTTTAAGCCAATGGTTGGGATCCTTCGAGGCTAAATCAAGGGCCAAGATTACGTATCATTAAAGAAAAAATATATATCTTCCACTCTCTATAAATAGAAGTGGATTTCATGGCTTGAGCATGAAGAAAATCAAGTGCCTCTACTTTTGTATTTTCAATCTTCTTATTTGGTTTTTCTAAGACTGTTGTTGAAAACAATTGCTAAACAAAACCAAACAAAGCCTCATTTAAATTTTTATGAACTTTAATTGTTATTATCATCTTTAATATGGCTTCTTTCACTATCACTTTTAACTCTATTGGTCTTCTTTCTTTTCTAAAAGAAATCTTCATCTTGATAAAATCAAATAAGATAGGAGAATAAATTCTTAATTGATCTACTTCTATGACCATGCCACACCTTCTTAATTGTAATAACTTCAAAAAAGCTTGAAGTTGATACCATGTCACACCTTCTTATTGTTATTTCTTACGCTTTATATTTCCAATACACTAGCTTATATTCTATTGTTTTCCTTCCAATTACAATTGTTATAACTACTTTATTCCAACTACGAACGACTAACCACCTTAACAATTAACTATCTCACTACTAACTAATCTCACATGATCAAATTAGCTAGTTTGTTATAACTATTATCTTTACATGTCTTTCATATTCTGCACATGCTTAAATCTCCATCCTTTTTTTTTATATTGAAGATTGGTAAAACAATGTGTCTCTTAAATCAAAACTCAAAATCTTAAAATCACATGTTTGAAACCCTAAACCATGCACTATCGCTTCCTGTAAATCCTACAACATGAAAGATGCGGTTAGAGAAATTAACAGTTTATGAAGTTAATTACATACCAAGATCACTTTTGAATGGGGAGGGGAATTGATTTCCAGTGTAGAGATCAAAGCTTTTATTAAGCATAAAATTTGTAAATTAGTGAGATTAGGGTTAGGTATTCGTTTGATGATTTCATAGCCATTAATATGCGTACCAAATGAGGGGATCAAACTAAGAGGGGAAATAATAGATTGAGAATTGGATTTTAGAGAGGGGGATTTTTTTTAATTTTCAAGGTTTATAAAAAGGAGAAGGTTCTAGATTAGTGGAGGGTTTATGAAATGGTGACATGGAATAAAAAGGGCCAATAAGAAGAGAGAAAATGATACGAAGGTGAAAGATGATCAGTTAAGATCTGTTGGTGTTCAGACAAGGAATAAGCTTTATATTGACGTGGAAGAAATGGAGGAGGGTGGGGTACAAAGATATTTAGAGCTGTTTTTGCATTGAATGTTTGGTTGATGTTAAATAAATGACTTGTCATTAAAAGAAGTAAGTGGAAGGTCGGATTAGAATCAAAGATCTTTCTATACATTATAGCCAAATACAGCATCACACGACACCTTATTGCAAATTTTAAAAATAACATTTTCAAACCATGATACTTTCTGTTAATGTAAATGATTAAGAGGATAAACATAATAACATCACCGACTAGTAACTATATGTTTAATATGAAGGAATAGGGTTGGTGATGCATATAATTCAAGAAGAGATTTCATATGAAAATTACAAGAGCAAAGCAAAGGATCACCTAACACAATATTTGGAAGGAAAACCTATGAATCAGAATAAAAATTGGATGGATGAAATCCGTCATTTCGGGAAAAATAAAAGGAGGAAAATGGTTAAAATATTTTCGTACATGTCCTGTGAATTTGGTTCTAAAAAAAACAGAAGGAAATAAAGTTAAATGTGTGATTTCAACAATACTATAAACAATTGAAGTAATTTTTTTTTTGGTTGTAAAGACTCATAATAATAAGAAAAATCAAGAAAAAAATCCCGTACTCACAGAGTCTTGACCCATTCCTTTTCCTTCGTTGCTTGATTAACCAGGTTTAGAAACCCATGATTGGATCGGTTGCTAAAGATATCAAAAGTTTTTTTTCCAAAAGAAAACGTTATGGAAAGACTCACGAGGATTTGTTCATTTGTTTGTATAGCATTATTTAGTGTAATTTTAGTTTAGCGGGTCTTATGCCACTCATTAGATGAATTTGAAGATTTACTAGGTAACTTCATGATGTCTTAAAAAATCCAAATAGTCTAGGAAAAAGGATCTTGGGCTGGATAATCAATTAGTCATAGCAATTTCATTCATTCTCTCTAGCTAAGATAGTTGATAACTTATACTTGATACTTGGTAGGCTAAGGTGCTTGTGGTTAGTACCTATAAAAGATCCCCTTTAGTGAAGGTGGGGACTCTCCGATGCTTAAATAAATATCTTTATAGAGAAAGAAAATATAATGATATTCTAGAGAGAGATGCTCTGAAAATATATATGTAGTAGAGAATGAAGATTATGAATCTCTATTCTGAAGGTCTTATAGTATATTTATAGCTCATGAGTTTTGTCCTTTTATGGAGATGAGGGACTAGATTGTAATTTCATATTTATGATATTTTAAGTTGTATTGTGAGTTGTATTCCACTTATTTTATCCAACAACAAAAATGGAGACATGACGAGCCATGAAAGATTTTAATACATTTAATGGTGTTGGCGAAATGTAGATTTGTCTAATTAAGCTTATTTGTTGAAAAATAAATTCTCTAAGATTTTTGGAAAAAATATATGGAATTAATGGTGTTAGATTCATATATTATATTTGAATCCGTGGGTGTAGCGAATTTGACCATGCCCGGGCTATGATAACAAAAATCCTCAGGCTCGATACTTTTAGAAAACACGTGTCAGACCCACCCTATTGGCCTGAAAGTGCATCAAGTTAAGCTACTAGGCTTGGCAACACTTGTTGGACCCAAGAGTTAGGTTTGGCAGGCATCAGACTTAGATTGCGCCTGGGCCTAATGTACTACCAGGCCCAAATATTGGTCTGACGCCATCCACCATACCCAAGTGTTGGGTTTAATAGATGTTGTCACACCCAAACATGGGACTGGTGCTGTTAGTACCTAACATGAGTCTGACATTGGCCAAACCCGACACTCCTGAAGCTTAGCACACTGCCAAGCCCAAGCATGGTTGGGTGTGGCTAACATTAGACTCAAAACGTCTGAGCTTGGCATACTGTTGAGTCTAGCATTGGCCAAACCAACGCGCTCAAGACTTGACACACTACTAAGCTCATTTGTGGCTGAGTTTAATTAGAGTCAGACTCAATCAGCTTTTGGATCTGACTTTGGTTAGACTTAAACGTGTCTCTATTAGAGTGTGTTTATATTCACGCATGCTAGTTCATTGCACTAATAATTCAAAAAAATTATATTCATATTTTTTTATTCAATATTTTTTAATAAAAATATATAAAGATACAAACAAAATCTTGTTTCATTGTAATACATCCGTAACCTTGTTTAGCAGTGTGATATTTTTTCAAATAATTTTTTATACAAAAATATATGCCAATGATATTTTTTATTTTTAAAAATTATTTTTAACATTATTATATCAAAATGATTTGAAAACACTAAAATTATATTAATTTAAAGTTAATAAAAAATTAAAAAAAATTAAATTTTTTAAAAAATATTTTGAAATACAGAAACAAGCATGACCAACCCAAAAAGTAACTTAATTTTTCAAAAGAATAAAGCGGTTGCCGCTAGCACTGTACTTTTCTTAGTTTCTTCTTACTATTAATTTGACGCGCTTTCAGGGTTAAGACCACCACGATCACAATCGAAGGGATACAGGGTCACATCCACATGTCCGGTCAAACATTCCAGAAACCATCATAATCGTCGGTGCCAATATTCGCCACCGTCACGGCATTTGGAATGGCTGCATTCAGTCTCTTGTTCCCTCGTTCTCCGTGTGTAAACAGGTGGACTCTCATATTCATCCTCGCTTCCAATAAATCCGGCATGTAGAATTCTAGTTTCAAGCGATCAACCTGATCGGAAAAAGGGGTTAGAAAACAATCTTTTTTCTTGAACTATCAATGGCTATTCATGAGAATATATATATATATATATATATTAACATGAAATTGTAGCAGAAATGATTATTCAAAAGTGAGAATTTGTTGGCCTCTGAAAAGTGGGTTGGGTTCCTGGAGTCAATCTAGGTACATTAGTTGGTCCAGCCTGTCCGTACTCCGCACAGTGGCAAGCGATGAAGATGGTTCCGAGATGCTGAAAAATATGAAAAGGATTTATGATTTCCAAGATTCCAGGAGATGGGTTGAATTTTTGTAGTCGGGACGCCCACTTGTGCTTCATATGTTTTTAATTCCTTGTATATCGCTTTATAGAACGAAGATAGGCTTCCCCTGTGCGGAAGTAGCATATAATTAATTGAGGTTGTCGATTAAGGAAGACGTGTCTGTCTCTCACTGATTATAATAATTGAGTAAAAAATCATCAACCAATCACCTCTTCACGGCCCTTTACGTTACATCAGCTTTTCTTGTCGTATTCAGAACTCGCATTTCCTCAGTATGATTCTGGGAAAAAAAAAAAAAAAACAAGCACCGGCACTCAATGTTTCCTCCATCTTCAAGAGGTTTCAAGCTCGAGCTTCCTCGCTATTATCCATCTCGAAGTCATCAATATTTGCAAATTAATGATGACTTGCAGAGAATACGTACCTCCTATGTTTATGATAATAAATAGTTTGAAATAACCAGCTAAACTATACATTGAACATGAACCGGAACTTGATTTCATTGAGAAGGACCCTTTCTCGGAGGAAACTCACCGGTACGATCCTTGTAAGAGTAGATTTTCAAAACCTATTACGCAGTATAGCTTATCTGTCATCTGTATTTTCCTGGCTATCAAATGAACACCTTTAGACCAAATATCAAACGATAATTCATATCATGTGATGGTCAGGTCATGGTATTTGTCATTGTACTGTGAGATGTGAAATCTTGTCGATAGGTTTGTCTTTTTCTTTTCTTTTTGATCGACATGGTCTGTCACTTTTGGACATTGATCGGTTTTGCAAGCGATGTTTCTCCATTTTGATGTGCGTATCTGCTGCTTGGTTTTCATTTTCTTCTTTTATTTTTTAATGGGAACAATTAATCCATAGCTATCTTCAATGCGACAGAGAGAGAGAGAGAGATGAAAGTCATCGCAAGATCACAATCTTTTGTGGGGACTAAGGGTATAATGATTCCTTTCAATAATTCAATTAATATTAGATTAGTCAGATTCATGTCTTGGACGACACTTTTATTACTGTCTACACGATCCACTGTGATGCGAAAACTTTTGCGGACTGTCAATTCTTGGAAGTCATCATCAAGCACCAAAAAAGCTCGTCGGTTATGGAGCTACATCAATCATGCGCTCCATAGCCATTTAATTAGTGTAACGTACTCGATCCTGCAAAACTTGACAAGGGATGGGAGCTTTCCTTGATTTCAACGCTGCCCTGCCTTATCTCCTGGTGAGATTGCAATTACTCGGCAACAATGGCCATTTTTTGTTCTGATTCTGATGTTAACGTCCAAGTAGCGACTTTCTATGATCATGGATTCATGAAAGAGGTAATTCTTTTGAAGTGTGCTCAATTGAACCAAATATAATAAATTAAATATACGATACCATCTTTTTTATATCTCTTGAGCTTTAACATAATCTTCTAAAATCTCAAATAAAGATTGTTATTGTGTTTGTGTGCGACACATTCTCACGTCTAGATTTAAGTCGGATACTGCACTAAATTCCCGACTCACTTTCCGGGAAGCTTAACATGGTTGTTGGCAATGTATCAGTTCCACAAGCCATTCCCAGCAATCAAGCAACTCTAGGGAACAGAAAGAGCATCTGATTAAAATTACATTTCCTTTTAAGTTAGAAGGGAAAACTTTCCTTGGAACCAATTTAACCCAGAGTCAGCTATGAGAAGGTGATTTTCCATGCAATAGGGGCTAGCTGATCATCCAATCTGATCATGACTAACCCATTCAGCCATTGATCCGCAGGTAATCGTGTTTATGGGCGGATACAGATTTTTTGTAGTAATTATTATTCCATTGGTGAGGACGAAATTGTTAAAATCATTATTACAACATTACAAAGAGAAAAGAGGACACAGACTGCCTCTTAAAACATTGACCAAACAAACTACAACAGCAAAGCCTGTTGTCTACACGCCTAAAAAACCATCTTCCCTATTCAACCACCTTAGTAGGTAAGAAAGGGACTGAACATGTTCAGTTGAATAATCAACCTCACAGTAAAAAAAAAAAAAGGCCTACACAAGCAGCGAGATCACTCTTTTGATACAGATGGGTCTTGAACATAGCTGAGGATTCAATAACCATGCAAAAACTGATTAGAAAAAACCCTCCTGCAAAATGAACATCGCAGCAAATAAGCTTATATGTGAGGATAGAAGGTGGTGGTGCGTTACAAGCCTTGTCTACTTTTGGAAAGATAGCTTTGAGCTGTGTGTGTGTGTCTATATATTCTGATTATTTATGGTGTCTTCGAAGTTTCCAGCAGCAGCAAAGAAACTAATGGGACCATCGTATGAACTGAAGTCGGAGCTTATTTTTCACATGAAATACTGGAAAGCTGAGCGTAAAGTCTTCACTAGATCCTTCACTGACATGTTGAAGTCTATATCCATCTGCAAAAATTGAATATGTTTTTTATTAGCATTTGACAAAAGAGAAGACGCATGCATAAACATGTTAAACTGGATGTTTAAAAGGAATGGTTGAGGACAGAACTTAATTACCTGTGCAATAATAGTAACATCAAGAGCAGAAGTCCCAAATGTAAGGACACTGCTACTGATAACTGATAGGTGGAGTTTCTCAACTTCAGCCACTGTTTTCTCCAAAACTCCTTTGTTTTTCTTGCAGTGAACTCTTACGAGGACATGTTTGTCGCAGAATCTTGCTTCAAGCTCTGGCAATGTCTCATGAATAGGTCCTTTAGACACATCTGAGGAAGAGTTTTCGCCACCCTCATCAACATAGACATGAGATTTCCTCACAATAACCACTGATTCCATGGTTTTCCTTTTTGTTTGTTCCTCAAGTGTCTTAACTCTCTCTTGCAATAGTTTCAAGTACTTGATAGCATCTCCTAGAACAGAAGCTTTATCCATCTAAAGACAAACATGCTCCCATATATAAGTTACCGCAGACGCCAAGATATTTGGAAATCATAAAGTTATCACGAATGGTAAAATAAAGGATTATCTAAAATAAATTTGATACCTTTTTTAGTCCAGGAACTACAGCAGATAAAGCTATGAATCGTTGACTGAGCTTCTCCCGCCGCTTCCTTTCTGCTATAATGTGATCTTGACTTTGAGAAAGTCTAGTACCGTTCGCGCTAATCATCTTAGGTCCTTGGGAGGCCTTGAATGCATAGTTTTGGTTCCCAAAGGAATCTTGAGAAACTACCATGTCAGAAGGGAGATTGTTGATGCTCTTAGAACACACTGCCTCCTCTTTAGGCTTCATCAATCCCATTTGATTTGCGTGGTTGGGATTGACAAAGGAAAGAATGTTCGGAGAAAAAGCAGGTTGTGGGTTTGACAAATGATCAGTTCTCAGTTGTTTTGTTGGTCTAACACTATCCATGGAGGTTTTGAGGTTGAAGTTTTGGTGAGAGAAAGAGTGATGT
Organism: Populus davidiana x Populus alba var. pyramidalis; assembly: GCA_027475595.1. Lineage (NCBI taxonomy): Eukaryota > Viridiplantae > Streptophyta > Magnoliopsida > Malpighiales > Salicaceae > Populus > Populus davidiana x Populus alba var. pyramidalis. The sequence goes on from JANKYH010000919.1 coordinate 17,347, forward strand.
ATGTTCTCTCCAAATGCAGCAGCAAATGGTAGTAAGCTGGCATCATCAAGAGAGTTCATGAACCACTGGTTGGTGAAGCTTGAATCCTCCATTCCCTATGGGCCAATAGTATTTAAATTTCAGAAACTACAGAATTACTAACAAAAAGCTTCCAAATTCCTATACCTGATAATTAAAGCTCAACAATCATCACAAGTGCTCTTACCAGTTCACATAAAGCTGTAATTGATGAAGCCTCCATGGAAGAAGCTCCTTTCTGATGATGGGAAGACAACAGGAGAAAATCAATACTGGTGTGGCGGGGCGGTCACCAAAACAGCTGAATTAATTCGATCTAATGAACTATACACAAATTCAAAACTATGCAAATCAACAAACATAAATCGCACTCACGCAGGCAAATCAAAGAAGGAGAGAACAACAGTTTCGAATAAAAATATAATTGCTACAGCCTGTACTTATAAGATACAAACACTTCAGAACTATGATTATATAAGCATTATAAAACCCCGAAGGCTTTATCGGATAAAGATACATACAGAGACCAAAAAACCAGGAATTGGAACAAATGTACAGTCGCATGAACTGTCAGCCTTCGATGGTAAGTGCTCACCAAGCTTTCTATGTCAAACCTCCACTAAAGCAGGAGAGATCCTGCCCTCTTAATTCAACTTTTATAGCTTTTCCACCTCGTGTGTGATAAGCGATGTGAAAGGGCCTTGGGGTTTTGATCACTATAGGCTGTATTAATTTAATAATTCGATGGCTACATCATGGCAAATTGGAATATTTTTAACTCAGTGGGTCGTTTTTGCTGACAAACCAATTAGCCTCTCTGAAATCATTTTTGTTGTTTTGCAGACTTTATGAGATTGATTACCAACTAGCCGTTGAAATTTTCATTAAGGTTATGTTTGGTATTGCTGTTGAAAAGTATTTTTAAAAAAATTTAAATTTTTTTTATTTTAAATTAATATATTTTTAATGTTTTCAAATCATTTTAATATGATGATTTTAAAAATAATTTTTAAAAAATAAAAAATATATTATTGGCATACTTTTCTGAGTGAAAAACACTTTGAAAAACAACAACAACCATACTCTTAAACACGCTAAGCTGAGCTGACGTTGATATCAAGGATCTGTTTGATATTATAATAATAATTATTTTATTTAAAAATATATTAAAATAATATATTTTTTATTTGTTAAAATTTATTCTTGATATTAGCACATCAAAATAATCTAAATATATATAAAAAATATTAATTTAAAATAAAAAAATAATTTTTTCAAAAACATTTTTAAAACTAAAAAACAAATGGGCTTCATATCCCAATTAAACTAGCTAAGCTGACGTTGATTTTTTATTATTATTTTAGAACAAAGTCAACATTATTTTTGTGAATTTCATTTTTATACATATAATTTTTTAAATGCAATTAAACATTGATTATTGAGCTTGATTTTTATTTTTAGAGTTATTAAAGAAGTGAACTCCATTGCATTTAAAATATCAACAGTTTATTGTATGGTTTTTAAAAGATGCTTATAAATATGCAACCATATTAAATTCACGAAACAAATGTGTAACTTTAATAAAACCTAAAAAACAAATAGTCTTAGAATATTTACTTGCGAAATGATCCAAGGAAGCGATCATGCAAACAGTTAGAAACCCGTGTGAAGGAAACGTGCAAGTATTTGCTTAAAAATGTCATACATGGTAGGTTCAGCTTGGAACTTTCCTTTGACTTTTTTATTTATTTATTTTTAATCCAATAAGACAACGACACCTGTTGCTATGTTGGGCTGGTACGGCCTGTGAAAACCGACCCATAAAGAGGTAGGCTCATGATTGCGAGTGAGGACCCATAACGATGTGCCTAAAAGTAATGAGAGTTTTTGACTGGTTAACAGCATGATTCTTTGCAGCCAAAACGCTGTCGGGTTAAATTTAAAATTTTTTATATATATTTTTATATCATGTTAATATTAACAATAAATTTTAAAATTTTAAAAAATATTATTTAAATATATTTCAAAATAAAAAATATTTTAAAAAACCTGTCGAAAAAACAAACAACCTCTAGTGTATAAACTTAAGAATTAATTAAGTGCAACATGAGTTAATAAAATAATAATTAAATGTGGAAAAACTTGAATGGATCTGCAAAGATCTCTAATTCCCAGCGGATCAATGGTTGAGTCCAGGCCTTAAAATGCTGGGAGCAAATATTGGCTATGGGGTTTCGATTTCTGCTTGCTATTGCCCACCTGTGAAAATCATTGAGAACCTTCACACGGCTTGCACATTGACAATGCGATCTCCTTTGTCCTTTTCTGTAAGCATTAATTATAATTTATTTATTTATTTATATTTATATATTGAAGGAAGAGAAGGAGGGCACATAGCTGTTCTTGGGTATAAACAAAACAAAGAAGCAGGCGGTGCTTGCTTGTTTTGAAAAAAGTGTCTTCACCACCGGATTATTTTAGGGTTTTTTTTTTTTTCATTAATGAAAACTGCCAGTGCCAATTGTGATAGTTGAAACTCAAATGTAGGTCCGGGGATGTTTGTTTTTGCGGTGTTTATTGCTGTTGTTTAACTATGAGTTTAATATATATATATATATATATATATATATATATATATATATATATATAAAATTTGGTCTATTTTTAATATTAAAAATAATTTTTGTTAAAGAATCAGTCTTGATACAATAGTTTGAACTTATAGATAAAGTCTTAAAATATAATTTTAATTATTTTCTAATACACTCTATCAAGTAAAAACAATTTTAGACTTAAAACTTATACATGTTTATACTACCTTATATTTAATTTTTTATTAAATAAATGAAGATGGTGAGATTTAAACTTGTTACTGTTTAATCAACTAAAATTTGATATTATATCAAAGAATTATCCCAACCTAATAGTTTAAGCTATTAAATAAGATTTCAAGATATATTATTCTTTAATAAATTCTTTTAAAAATATATTATTATAATATATTTTTAAATAAAAAATATTTTGAAAAATAAATATATTTTAGTTATTTGAGTGTTATCAATTAAATGTTAATTTAGAATCAATCATGAAAATAAACGACCACTAGCTAATTTTTTATTTAATAGTTTTATTTAGTTAGAAAATAATAAACTACTTCGCCTGCAAAATGAAGTACTCAGAATATTCCGAATAGACCACTTTTTAGTGCTGGTTGGTCCTTATTGTTTCTTGAAGACACGAATTGGTCCTTATTGTTTATTGAAGACGCGAATTGGTCCTTGAAAATAAATAGCTCTTGGAAATAACAGATGGTGGCATCAATAGTAGCGAATGCCTTCTCTAGGGACTAAATTGTGTGCTTGACCCCTGTTTAAATCCATATCTTGGGCTCTGCAGGGCCGCTCTTCTATTGACAGGCCTTTCAAGAGAGGGGAGCTCAGGCCCAAAGCATGCAGAAGACAGGGTTGCGTTCAAGCACATTTTGCATTCAATTGGATAAGGCAAATAAAATGGGCCACGATAATGCACAAAGGAAAGCACGGTGTAAAAATTATTTTTAATATTAGTAAATTAAAATATTAAAAATTATTTTTTAAATACAAAACAAAACAAAAAAGAGTGGAGGGGAGGTTTCCTGCCGGTTTCTTTGTTCTTGTCGTTTTGTCGGCCGCTAATCTCAGTGGTTTTGTTTTGAATATGTAATAGTTTACTTTGTCCATTTGTAAATTAACGGGGGAAAGGTTTTGCTGCTCGGATTTGTTCTTCATAAACTAATTCAAGTTATATTTCTAATTTAAATGACTTTATTAACAATATAGTATAAGAATTCATTATTAAATTATTTGATGTATGAATTTTACAATTAAACCAGCAAATCAAACAAACTAGTAATAAAAATGAGGTTTGCGGATCTATTTTAATATTTTTTTTAATGTAGGTCTTTTATTTTTATTTTTTTGAATTGATTAGTTAGCTTTTTTAAATAAAAATTAATAATAATGTGGCTCCACTGCTATGACCCATCTATTTTTCTATTGAACTTCGAACAGATATTAAAAGAATCAAGTTGAATTGAATAAAATTTTTTTATATAATTGTGGATGTTTAAGTTAATTTATGTATACTTTAATTAATTTATAAAGTCCTAAAATTAATGAATATACAAGTTTTTAATAGTTTTAAGGGTTGTAACACTCAAATTAATAATTTTTAAAAATAAATTTAAAATCTAAATAATATTATAATTTTTGTCCTCATTAAACATTAAACAAGTTGCAAACAAAAAAAATTAAAATTCAAGGCAAATCTGTTGCTTCCAAATAGAGGGTATTTAAGTTTGAGAATTGAATGAAAGTAAAGGATGAAATTTAACATAAAGATTAGTATTATCAAACAAAAATTTGAATTGAGTTTTGAAAGTACCAGTCACTTTTAATTATTTTAATACTAATATATTAAAATAATTAAAAATTATTAAAAAAAACATTAATTTAAAATAAAATCCGTACAACCAAAAAAACGAAATTACTCCTCACCTTCCACACTTCCCTTCTCTCTCACCCTTTTCCAAGTTCTCCCTTTTTTCTCATTTCATTTCTCGCTCTCCAAACGTTAACAAATCAATCAGATGGCATCTCCTCCACGCCCAAACCTTGAGCTCCGACCCTTAGGAAACACGGGTCTCAAACTTAGCTGCGTCGGTTTTGGAGCTTCCCCCCTTGGCAGTGTCTTCGGCCCTGTCTCTGAACACGACGCCATCTCCTCTGTCCGCGAAGCCTTCGACCTTGGCATCAATTTCTTTGACACTTCTCCGTATGTCTCTGTTTTTTTTTCCTCAACAAACATTCTTCTGACTCTCACCGCTACTCTCTGTTTGCCAGTTTTTCATTATGTTCTTGTTCTAGATAATGATTGATTCTGCCATTTGATAGGTATTATGGAGGGACATTGTCAGAGAAGATGCTTGGTAAGGGACTTAAAGCTCTAGGAGTTCCGAGAAATGAATATATTGTGTCCACAAAGTGTGGGAGGTACGTGGAGGGCTTTGATTTTAGTGCTGAGAGAGTGACTAAGAGCATTGATGAGAGCTTGGCAAGATTGCAGTTGGATTATGTTGATATACTCCAATGCCATGATATTGAATATGGGTCTCTTGATCAGGTTCTTAATTTTATTTTATTTTTCTATCTGGGTCTGCAATATCCACGTTTTTTAGCTTTGCGTAGATTTTAAAGTTCACATCTTTTTAGAAAAGCATGAGGATGTGATGGCCAAGAATGACCTGGGCTGGTTTGGTTTCAATGACAGATTGCGAATGAAACAATTCCTGCGCTACAGAAACTAAAGGAAGCAGGGAAGATTCGTTTTATCGGTATAACCGGGCTGCCATTAAGTGTATTTACATATGTTCTTGATCGAGTGCCACCAGGCACTGTTGATGTTATTCTGTCATATTGCCACTACAGTGTTAATGATTCTACATTGGTGGATTTATTGCCTTACTTGAAGAGCAAAGGTGTAGGTGTAATTAGTGCTTCTCCACTTGCAATGGGGTTACTTACAGAGAATGGTCCTCCAGAGTGGCATCCAGCTTCTGCTGAACTGAAGGTCTGCCCTTTTTCCCCTTAAATAATCTATGGTGTTTTCTTTCCATATCATTTGTCCTTTTTATTAACAAATGTTGCCTGCAAAGCTGTTTCACCCCACCTTATCTCAACAAGATTTGTGTTCAGGTTTGTTGAGTATAGTTAACATCCATCCTAGTATGCACAGAACCCACAATCCAGACTTTGGCATGTATACAGTCCTTTTAAGATCACCGATCATATTTTAGAGGGTTGGATTAATCTGCAGGGGCTATTATCAAACTTGGAGCTCTCTTGATAAGATAGAAGAGTGGTACATCATGATAACGAAAATCAGATTTTAAGTTGAAATAAATATCTGTCAAATCATGGTCCTTGTCCACTATGAATTCGTTGAGGATTCCAACTAGCACCCATGTTTCTTGATGGGATTGAGGACTGTTGCTTTCAATATGGATGTAATCAATCACACTGGTACATGCAAACTTTGATGCTCCTTTTAGGAATTCTGATCAGACAATCTGAACAGGATATTTATGGGCAGTCTGTAAGGGCTGTCTCATGCATATAATCGTGAAAATCTTGGAGATGCTTGCACTGTCTGCCTAGTTGAAAATGGATTACAGCTTTTTGAAATTTATTTGATTTGTGTATGTATGCTTATTTTCCCTCAGTCTGCATGTCAAGCTGCTGCTGCCTTCTGTAAAGCGAAGGGGAAGAATATTTCAAAGTTAGCAATGCAATACAGTTTGGCAAATAAAGATATATCCTCGGTGCTGGTTGGCATGAACTCTGTTAGACAGGTTCTCTTTCATTATATTGCGCCTTGCTTTCATTATTTTATTCGTTGTGGAAGTGTTAGGCTCAATTTGTTTGTCACAGTATCTGAAAGCTTTTTATCGTTGTATTGTTTGATCAACTCCTCTGGCATGGTCCTGTTAGCTCAGATATATAAATATAACCACATCTGCATTTTGTGTGAGGTTTTTGTTTGCACATCATCTGTTTGTAAGTCAGCTATATGGGAGTAAGTCCAGAATTTTGCTATACAGCATCAATTCTAAAAGCTGAAAAAGTAATTTAGAGGAAGATAGCAGCTATTTCATTGAACTATTTTGTTGAACTAGTACTCCTTTTAACGTGCAATATATCTGATTTGTCATTTTTGTCATGGCAATGATGTCAAAAATATACGCACACCATGTACATCATAATTGTGTGAGTGATATACCTTATTTGATGATCAGGTCAGGGAGAATGTTTATGCCGCTACGGAACTAGCTACATTTGGCAAGGATCAGGAAACTTTATCAGAAGTTGAAGCAATTCTGAGCCCTGTGAAGAATCAGACTTGGCCTAGTGGAATCCAAGAGAGCTGATTCTTTGCTGTCCTATGACCACTCCACCTTTGTACTTCGTGCAGTTCAAATTGCGTTTAGCAGTTCGCCTAATCCATATTAGACATTGGAGGGCCCATTCTATTATAATCCCACCCAGCCAGGTAAAGAAGATAATATTTTGAAATGAAAAGAGAGGGTTCGTCGTTGTGCTGATGGATCCAAAGTTCAATAAATATGTAAGACATCCTCGATTATCCCGGGGAAGTTACTAAAAGTGTGATCAAATTATTGACATTAAAACTTTGGTCATTTCAAAGTTGTATAAAGTCTGCTAGTCAATCCTTCATTTTCCGTATCTGACATTATAATGCGCAAATTATTTTGTTGCATGATTTAATGCAGTGCCAAACTCAAACCCTTTAATTTGCTTAGCAGTGTATTCTTGATTGTTTTAAATAAATTAATAAATCTGCACTCAATCAACTCCTACTAGGATGCATTATCATGATGGTTTTTGTTTTCTTTGTATTTTTCCTCTTAATTATAAATTATGATTCTCTTGATTGCGCATGTTTTATTATCAGATGGTAAGATAACACAGGTAGGGTTGGCCACGTTAAGTAGAACGGCGGCTGTGAAAAATTCGTTGTTGCTGTTAAGTCTCTGAAGTCGGTCAGTTATATAGGAAAGATTTCTGCTACCAGGTTTTTTTCCCCCTTTTTAAGTATTCATAGGTTCTACGGAAACCGACCTATAGATACCGAAATTGGAACAATTAATGTGTCTAGAAGTTTAGTCAAATTGCGATTCCTCTAGAACCAGGGTTGCTACAAAAAGGAGAGGCTGCTGTGGACAAAGAGTATAGGAGGATGTCATGCTATAGCCATATGCCGCCTGAAATTGTGGAAGAAATACTGCAAAAATTACCTGTAAATCACTCTTACGATTCAGGTGTTTCAAAATCATGGTGCTTTTAATTAATTGCCCTGCTTTTATTCCTATGCACACCAGCATTGCCATGAAGAACAAAAGGAAGTCGCAGTTTCTGATGGAAATCATATATAATGACGAGAAGCGAAATTCGAAAACTGAATTCAAATTACATGATGAGGATTATGGGTTTTTTGTTAAAATAAAAATAAAAATAAAAAATCGACTTCTCCCCTCGTGGCAGATGATGTTAACTTCAAAAAATTTAATGTTATTGATTCATGTAATGGCTTGTGATGTTTATAGCGTGGCTGCGGGGGAGCCTTACCCGCAGCCATATATAATGTTGTTTGGTTAAGAAGAAAAAAATGTTTTATGCTGGTAGGATCCATCAATTTTGTAGCTGTGTTACAGGTTTTGAAGAAATAGTGGAGCTAGTGGAGATATTCTTCACTGTTCTAGCTAGATCGGGTCCGGTTCAAAGCTAAAAATACATTGAACCAGGTCCGACTCAGCAAAATAAAAATAAAAACAATTATTTTTATTTTTAATTGTGTTTTATTCAAAAAACTAGTGTTAAATATTATTCAATAACAATACATAAATTAAACGAAGATTGCTTGATGACGTAGCATTTGTAGAATTTAATTGCAATTTCAATTTTGATTCTGATTATATTTTACCTAATGTTGTTGCGCTCTTAAAAAATTTATGAAAACTGTAGTCCTTGTCGGATGTATTTCATACATAATATAATTATAAATAGTTTAAAGGAACAATATAAAATATTTTATATAAAATATTATTTATTTCATTATGTAATAGCAATAGTTAAATTTACAATATTTAAATTAAAAATCATTAATATATATATATATATACCCTCAATTTGAAAATCATTTTCTTACCAAACACTTTAAACTACTTTTTATTCAATTTTAATTTCAACCATAATTTTAATCAAATATATATTTTTCCAAACCAACCTCAGTTAAAAGTATATTTTATAGAATAATTTTTTTTAAAACCATAACTACAACACCAACCACAATATTTGTTATCTGGAATCCTTTACTGACAGCCCTTCCCTTTCCTTGTACTGCTGAAACTGAAGATCTTTATTCTAGGGCTAGGGTTTTTGGTTTGATGTCAGAACTAGTGACTACAAGCTTGTCGATATTGTGCGTCTTTGAGATAATCTTCAGCCTCTGGTAAAAGTCTACGAGCTAAATAGAAACACGTGAAGGTATTATGGAATATCTAAATATGAGATAATATTACAATCAGCTCATCCCATATTTAAAGGCCATCTTGGGAGAGCCGAAGGAGATAACTGATAAAATGACCGGTAAGCTTAAAAACTTGTATGGGACAGTGACTGGTTCGGTGTGGATATTGGACACCGGGGCTTCTAACCACATGACAGGGTCAATTGAGGAACTTAATGATTTAAAAATAATCGATCAGTGTCCCGTTGGATTACCAGATGGAAGTAGTGCTTTGGCGGTCAAAGAGGGAACAACCGTTCTTGATGGAGATTTGTGTCTTGAAAATGTCCTTTATGTGCCAGGACTTACTTGCAATTTAATTTCTGTGTCGCAATTAATTGATCAGTATGATTGTTTTGTACTATTCACTAAAAAATTATGTGTTATACAGGGCCACACTTCGAGGATGCTGATTGGTGCGGGTGAGAGACGAGATGGACTCTATTATTTCAAAGGGATACCGCGGATTAATACAATGAAGATCAGTAATAAAGCGTCTCTTGATCTCTGGCATCAGCGACTGGGGCATCCTTCTCTACGAATAACAAAGTTAGTTCCCGAAGTTCATTCTAGCAACCAGGAAAACAGTTTGAATAAAAATTGTGATGTTTGTCAAAGAGCAAAACAGCGGAGAGATAAATTTTTTGTTAGCGAAAATAAGACCTTGGGTATTTTTGAACTGATTCATTGTGATTTATGGGGACCATATAGAACAGTTTCTTCATGTGGTGCTTCGTATTTTTTAACTATTGTTGATGATTTCTCTCGTGCTGTATGGATTTATTTGCTTGTTGACAAGAAAAAGGTATCTAGTATGCTTAAACGATTTTTTGCCATGGTTGAGAGACAATTTGCTCGGAAAGTCAAAATTTTCCGAAGCGATAACGGGCAGAATTTACATGTCTGAAATCATATTTCTTTGATCAAGGAATTATTTTTCAGACTTCTTGTACAGGCACTCCACAACAAAATGGGCGTGTAGAGAGAAAACATCAACATATTTTGAATGTAGCCCGCGCTCTGCGATTTCAAGGTTCTCTTCCAATTAAATTTTGGGGCGAGTGTGTATTGACTGCTAGGTACTTAATCAATAGGACCCCTTCCTTGATCTTGGATGGAAAAACACCATATCGCGTCTTACATGGGGTGGAACCGTCTTATAATCACTTATGCGTTTTGGGGTCTTTGTGTTATACACATGAGAAGACGGGGGATAAAATGGCAAGTAGAAGTCGTCGGTGTATTTTTGTTGGTTATCCCTATGGGAAGAAGGGATGGCGCCTGTATGATTTGGAAAGACAGGATTTTTTTGTCTCTCGGGATGTTGTGTTCTTAGAAGATGTTTTTCCTTTTGCTCAAACTATTGATGGGCCTTCCACTACCGATATGGCTCTCACCACTTCTGACGAGGCCCACGATCTTATACCCAAGGATATGCTGGAGTTAGATCATTCATCTTCTGAGCCACTTCCAAATATTGCCCCATCGACTTCTCCTCATCTAGAAGAAGAAGAGGTTAATCTATTGGGGAGAGGACATCGCCAGCGGTATCCCTCCGTCCGACTCCATGATTATGTCACCAACACCATTCAACTGAGTCCATCTCACTCGCCACTCGACCCACTGCATCCTTTAGGTACACCCTATCCTTTAGCACATTATGTGAATTGTGACAAATTTTCTATGCGACATAGACATTTTCTTGCAGTCATCACAGCTGAGCGGGAACCCGTGTCATATTCGGAGGCAGTCAGAAACAAAGGTTGGAGAGATGCCATGCAGCGTGAAATTTCCGCACTCGAAAATAATGAGACCTGGGTTGTTCAGAGTCTACCGGCTGGGAAGAAAGCTTTGGGATGCAAGTGGGTGTACAAGATCAAATATAATTCTGATGGTACTATTGAGCGTTTGAAGGCTCGCCTAGTCATTTTGGGCAATCATCAGACTGAAGGTCTTGATTACACGGAAACTTTTGCGCCTGTCGCAAAAATGGTTACTGTACGGGTATTTCTTGTTGTGGCCGCCGCGAAGAATTGGGCAGTACATCAGATGGATGTTCATAATGCATTTTTGCATGGTGATCTTCAGGAGGAAGTTTACATGAAATTTCCGCCTAGTTTTCGCGTCGGGACAACTGGGGCAGTTTGCAAACTTCGAAAGTCGCTTTATGGGTTGAAACAGGCTCCTCGGTGCTGGTTTGCTAAACTCTCAACCGCCTTGACGAGCTATGGTTTCCAGCAATCTTATTCCGACTACTCATTATTCACATATCTGCAGGGGGGAGTACAACTTAGTGTCCTTGTGTATGTTGATGATCTTATCATCGCTGGCAATCGTCCGGGTGATATACAGACATTCAAAGATTATCTCAGTGCTTGCTTTCACATGAAAGATCTTGGCTGCCTAAAATATTTTTTGGGAATTGAAGTGGCGCGCAATCCTGCTGGTTTTGTTCTTTGTCAACGCAAATATGCACTTGACATTATTTCGGAGGCCGGGTTACTAGGGGCTCGACCAGCAGCTGTTCCTTTAGAACAAAATCATCGACTTGCTTTGTCCACTAGTACAGCATTAGCCGATCCGGAAAAATATTGTCGCTTGGTAGGACGATTGATTTATCTTTGCTTCACTCGACCCGAACTATCTTATAGTGTGCATATTCTATCCCAATTCATGCAATGCCCACGGGAGGAACACTGGGAAGCTGCTTTGCGGGTGGTCCGGTATCTTAAGGGTAATCCGGGTCAAGGTGTATTTCTTAGTAGTGAAAGTGATCTACGGCTACACGGGTGGTGTGATGCCGATTGGGCCGGTTGCCCCCTTACTCGACGATCACTTACTGGCTGGATAGTTTTTCTTGGTAATTCACCGGTATCTTGGAAAACCAAGAAACAACACATTGTCTCCCGTTCCTCCGCCGAAGCAGAATACCGATCTATGGCCATGACGACGTGTGAGTTGACTTGGCTTAAAGCTTTACTGGAAAGTCTTGGCGTGTCTCATCCGACTCCTATGTCCCTTCATTGTGATAGTCAATCGGCCCTTCATATGTCGCAGAATCCTGTGTTTCACGAGCGCACTAAGCATATTGAGGTTGATTGTCACTTTATACGTGATGCCATTGTGGCTGGGAGTATTACGACTAAATTCGTTACGTTGTCATTACAACTTGCCGATATATTCACAAAAGCCTTGGGAAAGCAACAATATGAATTTTTATTGCGCAAGTTGGGCATCCGAGACCTTCATGCTCCAACTTGAGGGGGGTATTATGGAATATCTAAATATGGGATGAGCTGATTGTAATATTATCCTATTATGGAATGTGAATAGTCTTAGGCATGTATTTAGGCATTTATTATGGCATTAATTGTGGACATTTAAGTATTATAAAACCCTAATACAATACACGTAGACCTAAGGCGTTTTTGGGCTGCAACATTCCTTCTCTACTGTTTTATTATTCCATTGTTTTATCAGAAGGGAAATTGGTAGCACTCCCCAATTATCTGTAAACCGATCTTCCGCTTTCTTGAATGGAGCTCACCATTGGCTTGGATATCGTAAAAAAGACGATCCATTTTACGATGTAGGCTATGTGAGGGCGGTACTGTTCGATACGACCAGCGAAGTATTCAGGAAGACGTAATTTCCAGAAGCTCTTGGTTCCAAGTCAGTAGTCAGTGCATGGAAAATTGGATTAAAGTGCAATTCACAATTATCTGCACAAATATGAAAAGGTACTAGAGTTCAGGGAGAACGGGAAACTTCTCTTACTGCAAATTCGCCGATTGGTTTTGTATGATCTTCGAACTGACGAAAGAAAACTTGCTATCTGCTTTCCTCAGTCTGTACTGTTTTGGGGAGGGAATTATGCAGAGACTCTAGCCTTGCCGGATGGGTCTCAAGGGAGCTGTAACTCTTTGCAATATAATATTGACTCAGAAGAGGCCACTTCTCAACAACCGAAGAAGAGAGTGATCCAATTGAACCAAACATATCTGAAGAAAACTCATGTAAAAACACACACAGATACATAGTTACACAAACATTTCTTTTAAGAGATCCAGAAGACTTGGCAGAGAATAGCCATTTGAAGAAAACTAGGTTTTCTACCTAAAGGCAGAAGCTAGAGGAGGGAGAGTCGGAGAAGATGTCAAACTATAGCTATATATCTTGTGAAAGTTTTTGAAGAATACTGATAAGGTTGCCTGTTAAAGTCGCTCTGACGATTCACGTGTGTTTCAAAATCACGGTGCTTTTTAATTAGTTGCCCTGCTTTTATTCCCAAGCCCACCAACATTACCATGAAGAACTAAAGGAAGTAGCAGTTTCTGATGGAAATCATTAACCATAACAACGACAGCAATGAATTGAGATTTGAATACATATTACACGATGATAATGCTGGGGCAAAGGGTTTCCGTTTGATGCCAGAGTTGTGCATCGTTGTTAAAAGTGCAGCCTCTGGTATGAGCTAAAGAGAAGCTTGGAGAGGGACATTGGCAGCACTCCTTCACTTTCCAGAATGTAGCTCTCCTTTGGCTTGGATTTCATAAAAAAGACGATGATGATCCGTTGGACAGGCACTGAGACTACGAGCGAGTGGTTTTGTTTGATACAAGGAAGTATTCAAGGAGATGGAGCTGCCACACGCTCAAGAACAAGCAAAAACTTGGGAGTAACTCGAGTATTGATTTCACTGATAGGTGATAGAAGAAAATGACCATTGGTTATATTTTTAACAGATGGGTGATAAAACAGTATGGCGAGCCCAATTCTTGGATTATATGAACGAGTGTTAAGAGTTTCATGGCATGGTCATTAAACCATGTCAAGGAATTAACCCAACCAAGTACCCTTGTCTCAGATCATCTGGGTTTTCCCAATCAACCCCAGTTTTCCCAATCAACTGAGTTTTCCCAATCAGCAAGAGGTGGCAATGGAGGTGAGATCGAAGAAGAAATGAAGAATGAACTAGGAGGGGGAAGAAAAGTAAGGGATGAAAGGGAAGTAGGGACAAAACATCGTATATTGAGAAGAAAAAAAAGTCAGGTCTCACATGGGTTACATCAGGTTGATATATAAGTCACTCGGGTTTGACTAAATTAATTGCAACTCTGGTTTTTTCTTTGTAAAACCCAGCCAAGACCCTAGGTCACCTAGGTCCTGCATTAACTCGTCTAGGTCCTGCATTAACTCGTCGGGCTGACAACAATGGTTGAGGGAGAATCGAAAACTTCTCTTGCTTTTCTATATTTCATCCATGCTGGTTGGCATGAACTCTATTAGACAGATGCAATTCTGTTTCATTTTCTTCCCTTGATTTCCACACTTTACTTTGCTTGTCGCTCTTTTTGGAAAGCTTTACCGTTGTATGTTGCATGTTGTTCAACTAATTCTGCTGGGACGGTTCTAGAGATTCATTTGACTGTGGACACGCTCTATTATTTGTAATATCATCTGTCTGCAAGTAAGCTATAGCATAAATGCACAGCCAAGACCTCCATTAAGCCAACTAGTCCATTGAGAGAGAAAGAAATATACGCAAAATCCATTGAAATAGATAGTTACTTATAATAGAGAGGGCAGAAGCCATGGCTAGAGAGGAGAAAAGGCCTGCTCCCAGTAACTTACCACTCCTATGTTCAAATTCCGTCGTCAATATCATCAATACCGACCATGGAGTGCACCTGCTTTGTCTGGTTTACAGTTTTTCAGGGTAACGATGACGAAGTCTGAATATCGTGGATGCCATAACTGCGGAACTGACTATCATTTTTTGACAAAAGGGTTGAGGACAATTAGTGTTTTGCTGTCACCGGACCTGCTACTTTTAGCGAGGGCCAGGAAAATTTATTTCGAGGTTGGAAGTAATTTGGCTACATATGAGGAATCAACTTCGCCAAGTCTGTTAGATGAACTACGTTCATTAAAAACTAAGACAGTTCGATTTGTTAGTGCAGTAGATTCGCAGTGTTTGGATTGGGGAATAACCTAGAATCAAGAACTCCTAAACAAGTCGATGACATTAACATGACAAAAAGAATAAAAGAAAAAGGGGCAGCATTTCATTTCTCATCTAATTCATGGCATTGAATGTACATTGTTTCATCTATATCACCAAATTTATGTAACATGAATGGCAGCTACAGCTGGAAAAGGATCTTGGTATCTGCAATGATAGTTTAACCGAGCATCATCGGAAACTAAGATACTTGCAAAACACTTAATAAGCCTCAACTGGCCCTGCTGCGTATCTTTGCATTACTGCTAACTGGCAACCTGCTGCAATGGTGGCCAAGCAATCTCATTATCATCTGTGTAACCCTGAACAAGGAAATCTGCACAGTTCTTTCGGCACCCATGGTTATAGGGGTTTCGGAAACGTCCATCTGGACCACGAAGATACCCATAGCGAATAGCATTCGCAAGTTCATTGGTTGTGATATTCCGAGCTATCTGTAATATCCATGAAAAGTCTCCATTACACTTGAAACTTCAACCCAAACTAGTTTCCAATAATGCAAGAGCAAAATCAATTCATCTTCTCCCGCCCCAAAAAACACGAAACACAAGACAAGGAAAAAAAGAAAAATTGAAAAAGTCTTATCCCAAACTAATTGTAGTATCCATATAATGGTTTAATTATTATGTCTGCCAGAACTTTGAGCAACAGTGGCAATTGAAGAGTGCGACTGACAACATGTCTTAAGCCCATGGCAAAAGCACTAATAGAAGAAGACAAACTTTGCTAGCAAACAGGGTTTTAGTCCATTACCTGAGATGCCTGAGCTGTTGTTAAAGTAGTGGCAGCAATAAAAACAACCATGTCCAACACCAAAAATGCAACAAAACCAGGATGATGAACTACCACATAACGAATCAAACTTTCTTCAATATGCAATGACTGTGCAGCTGTCCAAACCCCTGTCATGACACAGAAATGGCGGTCACAAACTCCGCAATGAAATAACAGATATGGAATAGCAAAATAAAAGAATCCAAGAAATTGGAGATTAGTTGCCTTTCAGCCAACAGGAAAGAATTAAAAGTAAATTTTTAGCAACCCACGCACTTTGAACTGCGATGATGGCAGCAAGAAACGATGATGAAGTTGCCAGGCATATAAAGATGAAAAAGTCTCGTTTGTTCCTCTGCAAGATAAATGATGATGACAACTGATGAGGTAATGAAGAGACAAAAGGAAATTATACTTCAGTGCAAAGCCATGCAAAGCATCTTGCTTGCTGATTAGCCACAAGTGTATAGAATGGAGAGATAACATTGAAGTACTCTTCTAATTGTAAGATATACTAAAAGGGATCAGTGTTTTAAAAAAAATTTAGTTATCTTATTTTTTTTAGTTGTTTCTTTTTTTTATGTATTTCAGGATTTTTTTTTTCTTCTTTCTTTTTTTTTCTTTTAACAAATTTTTTTTTGTTTAATTTAGTTTATTAATGTTAATATTTTTTATTTAGTTATCAAACTTTCATGAAACGTTTTCTGAGTTTAACGGATTAACCTGGTTTGATAAGTTAATCCAAAAACAATTTTTTTGCTTTTTCTTTCTTTTTTATTATTTTTTTTTGTTTAGTTTAGTTTGTTGATATTAAATGTCTTTCTATTTAGTTATCTAATTTTCATGACACATATCTCGAGTTTCACAAGTAAACCCAGTTACTTCTAGGTTGACCCGTCAATTTTTTTTTGTTTTTTTATTTTCATCAATTATTTTTGTTTAATTTAGTTTGTTAATGTTAATTTTTTTTATTTAGTTATAAGACTTTCATAACACAGATCCTGAGTTTAGTAGGTTAACATGGTTTGACGAGTTAACCCAAATTTTTTTTTTGTTTTTTTTTCTTTTTAATTAATTTTTTTTCATTTTGTTCAGTTTGTTGACATTCACTTTTTTTTATTTAGTTATCAGACATTCATGACACGGATCCCGAGTTTAACGGGTTAACCTGAAATTTTTTCTTTTTTTATCTTTTTAATTATTTTTTTTCGTTTAGTTTAATTTGTTAATGTTAAATTTCTTTCTATTTAGTTTTTTTTTATTTTTACTTAGAGGTTTTTTTTTCTTTTTAATTATTTTTTTTCGTTTAGTTTAATTTGTTAATGTTAAATTTTTTTCTATGTAGTTCTCGATTGATGCCATTAATTGTTTTTTTATGCCTTTGACTATGGACTGCACAGTGCAGTCCACAGTAAAAAGGCTAATGCCTTTTGTTTTTTTTTCTTTTTAATTTATTATTTTTGTTAATTTAAATTGTTGATGTTAAATTTTTTTTTATTTAGTTATCAAACTTTCATGACATGGATTCCGGGTTTGACGGGTTAACTTGGTTTGACGAGTTAACCCGGTTAATTCTGGGTTAACCCATTAATTTGTTTTTTTTCCTATTTAGTTATCAAACTTTTACGACACGAATTTAAGGTTTGAGGAGTTAACCTGGTTTGAAGGGAAGGATTAACCCAGTTAATTCATTTTTTTTTCTTTTTCTTCATTAGTTTTTTTCTTTCTATTGGTTTTTTTTCTTTGTTTTTTTATTTATAATTAATCTATTTAATTATCACACTTTCATGACACGACCTTGCAACCAGACTCACGTCCAATGCTATTGGGTCTGGTATTGCAGCCAAACCCACTTAAATTTGGATCATGCAAGTTTAATGTTATTATTAATATTATAGATATTACTCTTGGGTTAGGCGTTGCAATCAAACCTAAGATTTTTAGGTATAACTTTGTAGAAAGACCTAACACTTTTAGATCTTAGCTTTTTTTGAAATGTAAAAAATAATTGACCCACGGCATCGCGCAGGTCATGTAACTAGTAACTACTAGAAGAGATCCTAATGATTGAAAATGGGCATACACCCAGAGAACAAAAGTTCATAGACTTTCTTGTCATCTTTGGATTGTAGAATAGTGATGTCACAAAATATTGTATGATGAATTAGTGACATCAATTGTGGTATTTCCAAAGGCTGTATTAAGATAAGCCAAGGGACATCAAGTGGCCTTATTTGTTATAGATATCCAAGCAAATGACATCATACCGAGAAACCAAATATTTCAATCAGAGATTCCAATAAAAGGCATCTCATGAATCCCCATTATATGCCATAATTACCAGGACTGAAACAGTAAAGCTCAATTTCTCACCTTGCCAACACAATTAGATATCCACGGGCAATGATGGTCAAACTGCTCTATGCAGCGTTTGCACGTAGGGCAGTGCTTACTGCGAACAGGTCTTATTATCTGAAAAGTTAATTGAAAAAATACTTCTTTAGTTGAGATAGCATTTCAACCCCCTTAAACATAAAAATTAGAAAATTAAAGGTCCAACTACTTGACCTTGCATGTAGGGCAAAGCTGAGACCAATTCCCTGTCCACACTGAGGAGTTGTTCAAATCAATATTCAACAAGGGATCCTGCAAAAAATCAGGTAACGATAATAAAAAAGAGAGTGAAAAAATGGTAGAAATGAACCTAGCCATGAATTTGGACAGCGTTGACCATAATCTTATAACCATTGACCAACTGGTAACAAAAGCCAGCCCACCAAAAGAGGAATAAAGCACAGCAGAGAAATTCAAATTTTTGCCTAGCTAACAGTTACCATAAACTAGCAATAGACCTTCAGTAGACAAAACACTTTACTAAACGAACAATGACAAAAAAAACTAAACAGAGATACTGCATACCTCTGAATCAGTATCTTTATTCAAATCTCCAAGTCTTTTGATAAAACCCGGGTCTTTACTGCAGAGAAAGAACATGAAAAAAGTAATTTCTGGAATAAAAATTTTGAGGAAGTGAAAGGGTAGCAGCGTACATTCTATGATAAGTGTTTGCAAGTTGTAAAACCACAAATTTAAAAAAGCAGATTCCAGTGTAACTGCAATTTAGCTTTTAAACAAGATAGTTAAATAGACAGTCTGCAGCAAACTTCAGGTTAATGCTTCAGCAAAGTATGCCAGGCATAAGGGTGGTTAATTGCACAGAACGTATTTTGTTAATAACATCTTGTGATCACAAAGATTTGATCAGTAGAATGTGAAAGATGTGGAGGATCTTGGAAAGCAAAATATGCATGCTGACTGCGTTGGGAAGGAAAGCAAGTTCAAGGTATCAGCGGCAAAAGTCAAAGCCAACTAAATTTTTATGGCTCTACAAAATCCACAAAAGAAACAAATATTCCAAACAAAACCCAACCAGTATTAGTAGCAGAGAGATATTACCTACTGCACCTGTAGAACATAATAATCGAAACAAAAGCTAGAGAAAGAGCAGTCCATCCCCAAAGTCCAACAACAGCAGTTACCTTTGGAAGGTTTGGAGCTACCATGCATGTGAGGTGAATCATGATTAGAGCAGAATTTATGCCCATCGCAACATAAAATTGAAGTACAACAACTCACTTACCTGCAATAACTGAGTTGATGAAGAGGAACATGAGAATGAGTATAATGGACAATAAGATAGGAGCAAAACCAACATCTCCCATCTTCCCACTACGAATTTTGTCTTTCCAGTGGTTGCTTGACGCCCGCTGTGCATTTGACTGAATAAAATCAAGAGAAAATATATGAAAACTTTCCCATTATTTTTTAAGATCTAGATGCTCTAAAGACACAATCTTTCAGAACATGGTGAAACTAAATCTCAGACAGCAGTTGATTAACAACACTGAATTTAAGACAAACAGAAAGAAAGTGTTTTAAATGTACCAATTCCATAGCTACAGCAAATGACATTCTATTAATAATCATTTTCAAGACATCTGTGCAGATATAAAGTCACTCATTGAGCCAAAAAGATTCTATCTTTCATGAAAAAATCTGTATTACTCAGATTGGTGGTGAATTCTTTATCTCTGCTTGCCTTTACTTCAAAAAATTATAGCCCCACCACAAAATGTCAATACACAATAGACATGACATGATCTCACCTGATGAACAAAAATAATGTATGGTTTGGATAGGTCCCTCCTAATACAGTTATTAGACCAAAGACAGTAATGCACAAGACACTTCAAAAGGTATCCGGCACTTCCTCTCAAAGAGAATAAAATAAAGAAAGGACATCGAAGAAGGCGGTGCAATGATTCAAACTACTAGATGACTCCTCCAGTATAATGCAACACAGCACAAAATTTCCAACTGCAAGATACATTGTTCAGTAACATGGTTAAGTTAATATTTAAGAGGGTTAGGACTCATAACAACTAAGTGCAAGCAAATTCCAGCAACGCATCCCAATTTCACCATGATCAATCACAGCAATTTATTCCCAATATCCACCATAACCAAATGTTCAGCATATTTTGTTCAGTAACATGCAAAAGTTGACATTTAGGAGGGTTAAGACTTATGAGAACCAAGTGCAAGCAAATCCCAAAAACTTCCAACTTTCACCATAGAAAATCACAGCATGTTATCTCCTAAAGTTCACCACAAAAAAAAAAAAAAAACTTTCATAGATGGCTGAATCAGACCATTTTCCCCAATAGGACACCAACAGGTCTCACATCCCTATAGATGCTCACATTGGTAGGTATTGGTTTAAAGTTATCTGCATGCCATTCTACCGATGGTAACATCGATATAAAGTACGTACGAGGAAAAGGGCGATATGCCGATGACCTTTATCAGATGCAATCTGAGCAGGAATAAATCCAGCTTTATCTTTCACAGCAAGTTCCTGCTTTGTGCCAGCATGTACAAGAATAGTGCATGCCTCTATATTTCCTCTTAATGCAGCCCAGTGCAAAGGGGTACAGCCTGATACAATTGGACATTCAATGTCAGCACAGTTCTATAGATGTATAGTAAAATGGTTGATTATTGTCAAGAGTAATAAAATTGAAAATGCCAAAATGGGATACAATTCTAAGGAATTTAACATAAGTTAATAATCTTCATGAATATGTGGTATAGTTTTTAATCGCCAAGAAAAAAAAGATGATATAGTATTCTATATTACACTACTAATGGCCTTGATTCCATAAATCATATACCATTAAATCTTAAAATATGAATATACCAAGAACCATAAAGTTTGAGTGCAATGACAGTTCCAGAACTCCAGCAACTGCATGTGACAAAATTATGTCGTTCAACTTAGCTTCACTCCCCCTCCTCTACAAAACTTTGACAACAATTGTGAGGAATCATTGCAGCTATCCTCAGCCTATAAGTATATCAGAATAGAAATGTGTTTATCTATATTAATCCTGCAAAACTAATCTCCAGATATATTTATTAAAAGGATCCACATCCTGGTTTATCATTTAGAGACCATGTATAATTAGCATATTGAATGATGAGTACGTAATTGCTTCCTGTTTTCCTTCTCGGGAACATGCTCCTGCTGACTTGAAAAACATGTTCATCATTTCATTTTTTTGATGTCCCTAACTATTTCTTTCCACTGGATATATACTTGAGCAAATAATATTTGTTAAATTCACAAAATTGTCCTAGAAGGAAATAATAAGAAATTTTAGAGAGCAAGCATATGACAACCGAGTAAAATAGTGACATCACAGCCAATACTAGGTGAATTCCAAATAGTTGAAGAATTACAAGATAGGATTCTAGTGTTCTGACAATACCTTCTCGATCTTGTCTCCCTTGGTATGCGTCTCGAAATAGAAGCAGTCTAATTGTATCTGCATAACCCTTATAAGCAGCCCTGGTTCATTATAACACAAAAATAAGCTTTCCACTAGTTCACACATTTTCAATAGAAATATCTCCACATGACACTATTAACTCTAAGTTGCTAAGTCAGGAAATAACATTAAAACTTATTACCTCTTTGACACTAAAAACATCGTTTGCAAAACTAGAATTTCAGTTACAAACAGATCTCGTCTTATCTGTTTGCATACACACGCGGACACAAACCAATTCAACTAGCACTATATCATTGACATGCATCACCAGAACAACAAGCTGTAGGTTTTAAATATAAACTCCCCACACCATATCCTTAAAACATACCAATGAAGAGGACTCCTCCCTTCATTATCAACTGCATCAAAATCAGCATGATATTTTGCTCCAATGTGATTCAAAAAGCCTGTTTGTCCGTACTGAGCAGCTACATGAACTGCCTACAGCACAAATTGACATACATTAAAATAATACAAAAAAAAATCAGAATACTGCCTAAAATCAGTCACAAAAATATCAGCCGAACAGGTTCCTAAAACAGGATAATAACAAAATGCCAAACATTTTTACCCGATACCCATTAGCATCAGCTGTTTCCACTCGTCCTCCATTCTGCAAAAGCACATCTGCCACCGCAATTGAACCTCTAACTGCCGCCCAATGCAGTGCTGTTTGCCTCAAATTATCATTTTGATTTACATCTCCCCCGTGCTTCAAAAACAAACAAATGAGATTACCAAATAATAATAATAGTAAACACACCAATCAAATGCAATTATACACTGAACACATACTCACTAATTACATCAATTTAAATTTAAAAATGAAAACTTTACTCTTGCAATACCTCAATTATGTATTGGGCAACGTCGGGGAAATTGTTAAGAGAGGCCCATTGAAGAGCGTAATAACCATTACCGTCAGGGGTAGAGAGAGAAGCTTTATCTTCTTCGACAAATTTGCGTAATTTATCGAGATCACCGTAAGCAGAAGCAGAGAAAACATCGATCACGTTGACCGCGACGCCGTTTGGGATTTGTTTGGATTCTGATGAAACTATCTCGATCTCTGAAGATGCCATTGAAGAATATCAGAGCTTTAGGGTTTAGTTTTGGATTTGATAAATAAATTAGGGTTTCTAAGATTGGGGATTTAGGGTTTGTAGTTCCCGATTTGAACTCGGAAATGACAGCAACGCATAGTTGCTCGTGTTCAGGGGATGATAATTAGGTTTTTAACGTGCCAAATAAGTGACCCAGTGATGGAAAATGTTGTGTTTATTAAATGACTAGGTTGTTCTGTTCTTGGTCGTCCGATAAAAAATCCGACGGTTTGTAATTAAAGTGTGTCCTTGAGCAGATTTTAGAATTTTGAATTATTAATTAATGCTGTTTGCTTTGAAATATATAATATTGTATGTAGAATAAATTCAAGAGTGTGGATTAGCGTAGAAGATCTGCACCCTTTTTTCAGCTTACAGCGCCTAAAAATATTGTTAAATTATATTGCATCTGCTAGAGGGTGAGTTTTTAAGAGTGTTTAAAAAATAATTTAATTGACATAAAAACTAATTTAATAATATCAAAATAATTTAAAAAATAAAAAATTATTATAAAAAATTAAATTTTTAAAAAATATAATTTAACTATATTTCCAAATAATATTTTAAAGGATACTAGTAATGGTTTTGAGAAGAAAACGAGTGCAATTGAAAGGGAAAGTGAGTGATGAAAAACAACGAGATGTGTCTTTTTGTCTCCTCTAGTTTCCTTTACTTGTCACATATATATTCTTTTCTTATGTATTACGTTTGATATAAGATTAAAAATTTACTATAAAAAAATTTTAAGAATAGTTTGGATTGTGATTGAATTCTAAGTTCTTCTTAATCGTTTATTTCAGGAGAGGGTGGTGGAGGGGTTAAGAAGACTCGATATTTGTTTTTATGAAAAAATCTAAGTTTTTTAAAAAATACTTTTAAATGTTTTGATATATTAATATTAAAAATAAAATAAAATAAAATATTATTTTAGTAACTTTTTAAATAAAAAAATACTTTAAACAAATAACTGGAAGTATAATAACATACATTCCTTAAAATTAAGCCTCAAATGAGGGTTATGTGTTGACTTGTGAACGAGGGAACAAAATTATCAACGAGAGAATTTTTTATGCTTATGTGAGCTTTTTATAATTAAGCTTTCATTTTTCATGTTTTTTTATACACATTTAGTAAATGAATCTCGCCATTGCAAATAATTTTTATATGCATATCAAATATATCTTTAATAATATATCCTTCAGCTATTTCCTCGCATCTTCAACACTCCATAATTTATATTTTAATATTCAACTCAGTAATATTTAATCTCTATTTCTTAACTCCGAATCAAGGATAGAATGTTAAGGGTGTAAAAAAATATTAATAGGTGAAATTGCAAGGATATCTGGAATGAGTTAGAAAAATTATAAATAATAGTAAGTTCTAAATTTAAAAAAAAAATCAATTTTATTTAAATATGAAAAAAAATAGCTACCATTCCAAACATGTACAGAGGGAGTAGCTTTCATATGTTTTATCCTTGTAGCAAACATGCCCTAATAAGCAGAGAAATCAAGTAATGAAAAAAAAGTACTCATATTTTATATGAAAAGATACATTTAGGAGGCATATGTCTTGCGTAATTTTTTTCATGAATGGATGAAGTATTTTACATGATAAATATTTTATGATGTTCAATAAGTAAGATGCAAAAAAAAAAAAAAAAAAAAACAACGATAATGGAATGATGTTGAATTGATGGTGGTGATCAATGTTGTAACTGCAATTTTAAAAGGGAATGAAATAAGATATTAATGCATCCAAGTAAAAAGATCTAAAAATCAGATCCTTTTTTTTTTTCCTAAAATAGACCCAAGAAGAATATCTGTTGGATCGGGCTTAGTATCCCAAGGATAAATATAGCAAGGGGCCCTATGAGAAGCCCAACTTTTTTAAAGGGCATGAGTTCGGGTAAAAAGCTTAAATTTAGGGGTAAGTAAAAAAACTGAAAAATCGATTAAATTGAGAAAACAAAAAGAAATAATCAAAAAAACCAAACCGTGAAAAAAAAACCAATTAAACCGATTAGAATTTTTAAAAACCGATCGGTTCGGTTTTATAAACCTAAAACCGAATCCAAACTGAAAAATACCGGAAAAAACCGAGTCGAACCAGAAAAATCGAGCCAAACCAGAATTGATCATTTTGAACCGGTTTTTGTTCTAAAATAACCAAACCAAAACCGGTCGGTTTGAACCAGTTTTGGTTCGGTTTTTTAAATAAAAAACCGATTTGGTTACTTTTTTTGATAAAACCCGAAGCAAACCGAAAATGAATACCCATGCCTAAGCCTATGCAAGGTGCATGCCTAGCTAGGCGTGTACCCCTATGGGCTCAAGCATTCACACCTGAACCCCACATGCTCAAGCTCGGGAGCCGAACATGCTTGAATCGAGGCAACATGCTTGGACTCATTTCTCACCTCTAATGGCCCGAGTCCAACACTCGTCGTAGATTTTTTTAATATTGGTCTAACACGTATTATTTTGAGTAAAATGTAACTCAAAATATCACAAGGATAAAAATATGCTTCTACCCCTCCTTTCCATAAAAGGAAAAAAATTCATGAATTATAAATATACCATGAACTTTTCAAGTTAAATGTTCATAATCTCTTCATTCTTTACTGCATATGTATTTTCAGAGCATATTTCTTTTATAATATTATTGCACTTTTTTTTTTAAGTTATTAACTTTACCATTAGAAAGTCCCTACATCCATAAAAAAAATTTTTTTGCAAGAACCAGCTACTAATAGCTTACCAAACATCACATGCTACCAGTTACCAACCCTTTTAACTTTTTATATCAAGTCACCAAATACCTTAATTATAGATAATAAATTAGATTGCTTGAAATAAAAAATTATCTAATTATTCAATACATCAAATTTATATCTAAATATCTTGATTTTTGGGACTCATCAAATACCAACCAATAGAGGTAAAAATGTATAGGCATAAACAAAATGAAATAGAAAATTAATTATGAAAAAAAATGTATATAAGAAAACCTAAACATTTCATAAGACTTTCATAAAACAAAACAATCATTTTTCTATTCTATACTTAAGTTATGTTTGAATATGCTTTTATATAATTAATTTGGTTTTTTTTTAATCGAGGTTATAAAATAAATTTAATAAATATTAAGGATCTATAATAAAAATAAATCCTTGGTATAAAAAAATTAAAAACACAAGGATTAATCACCAAAACTCTAAAAGTAGTGATCAATTTTAAATTTATAAGGTCAGTAACTTATACCTTTAATCTCAATTCATACATTAAGTCATTTGGTTTTTTTTATTAATGTGTGAAAGGTTGGGAAAAACATAGTCATCTTGCATGCATTGAGAGAGTGAAAAATAAAAGAGTTTCAGTTTGTTTTTAGTCGATACTAGCCTTGGTTTTCGCGTTTCATTGCGGGGCCGAGCCATTTTTTCTACAAAAAATGATGTTTAGTAAATTAAAAATATAATAAATTAAAAAATATATATGTGAAATAAGGAAAAAAATCAAGTTACAAACAAAATTAATAATATAGAGATTAGTTAATTATTTTCAAAATTAGAGAAATTATTTAACTCATTTTATAAAACTAGGGACTGATTGATAATTTACTCAAGAGTGAAAGACAGCCAATCAATATCAAGGTTAAACAACTTGTTCTCAATCTGTGGCTCAAAAACTTGAAAAATCGCCACCTTTTAAGCGAGAGCCCTGAAGCCACAATAAGTACTCTCTCAGTGAATTTAACCAATAAAAGGGTGGTATCAGCGAATCTAGCAGCAGAAATGGCGACTGCAAGAATGATGTCAGCTGCAAGCAACACATCAGCATCCTGTTTGCCCCATAAAAGACCATTCTTCAGTTTAAGTCAAAAAGTTCCCAACTTTAACAGCCTCTGCTTCAACAACACCACCAAAAGAGTTTCAAAGAGGTTATTTTCTTGCAAGTCTATTTACAACCCTGATGTTCGAATCAAGGAAGAAGGCCAGCCTGAGACCCTTGATTACCGAGTCTACTTCCTGGACAGTTTTGGCAAAAAGGTTATAACTTTCACTCTCTATCTATTAAAAAGCTTCTCTTTTTTATGCAATCTGTTTTGTTTGGTGATAAAATGAGAGGAATGAAAGTAATTTGCTAAACCCAGAAGAAAATTATTTGGAAAACTAATTCCTGTCTCGAATGATATTATTTCAGTGTATATCCGTGCTTAAATTTATGTTTGTTTCGGAAAATAAGAATACATTGTTTTCGATAGTTGAGTTTTTCTTGCGAGGATTAATGTTAGATTCTGGTGTTTCTATGTTTTAATTTTGAGGTCTCGATGTTTATTTTAGTTCTGGCTATCTGAATTTGAAACTTGAAATGAAAGGTTTTTATAGTGAAGATAAGATTATGTATATCCCATTTTGCATTGCAAGCGACTTTGTCTTCCACATGCCTGAAACCAGTCATCTGTTAGCTCTTTAAGAAAACTGACATGCTGCTCCCTTAGAGACCACCTATGATTCGGATTTTCTTCAACAATTTAGAACAGCACTCTTTTGGTTTTGTATCTGCTTACTGGTAATGTAAGTGTTGTTCGGTGTTACAGGTTTCGCCCTGGCATGGCATACCATTGCACTTGGGAGACGGGGCTTTCAACTATGTTGTTGAAATTCCAAAAGAATCAAGTGCAAAGATGGAGGTTGCTACCGATGAGCAATTCACTCCCATTAAGCAAGATACTAAAAAGGGGAAACTAAGATACTATCCGTAAGATTCGCTAGTTTCTTCCTTTATGATTCATTCATTGGTTTTTTTTGAGATATTTGATTTTTTTTCTCGGCATTTGCACTTTTAGTGTTAGCCCATTGTAGTTAAACATTCAGTTCCATTTCCCCTGCTTATATCATCACCTGAGTATGTTGTATTGGATTTTAACTCGTTTCTCTGCCTTATTTTCAGCTACAATATAAACTGGAACTATGGATTGCTTCCACAAACATGGGAAGACCCATCTCTTGCAAATGCTGAAGTTGAAGGAGCATTCGGAGATAATGATCCTGGTATTTATCAACATATATTCTATATTGATACTTGTCTTTCTTGTGGATTCTAGCATTTGTTTGTTCCAGTTAAGTAGCATTTCAATTCTGTAAAATGGTTGTCTCTGTTTGTAGTTGATGTTGTTGAGATTGGTGAAAGACGGGGAAAATTGGTGAAATTCTTAAGATCAAGCCCTTGGCTGCTTTGGCCATGATTGATGAAGGGGAACTTGACTGGAAAATTGTTGCAATCTCTTTGGATGATCCACGAGCATCTCTTGTAAATGATATTGATGATGTAGAGAAACATTTCCCTGTAAGTCCTCTTCTATCACCAAGCAGCCAAACAAAACTGCACCACAATCACTTTTCGATTCCATTACATGTTCTTTTACCAGCTAATCAGATATCTGCTATTAAATAGTTAGATTGTGTTCACAAAAGATAAGGGTGTATTTGTGCCTTCTCTTAATCTGCTTAAAGGGATGTAAATGATTAAAGAGTTGTAAGCATTAATGTGCTAATCTATTGTAATAAGCGCACAAATGTGTGAAAAATCTGGAATGCTAAGTTAGGGATGTGGAATCGCTAAGGATGTCAGTTATGTATCACATCCAATTTCGCTGACATTGTATCAGACGATTACTGGTGTGGATTATGAAAAAGCTAGGGTGTGATGAAAGTACTTTGTGTTAGGATTTCTTCATGGACTTTGAATTAACTGAAAAACGTTGTCCTAAAACAAGCGAGGACATTGATTAAATCTGGAAATTATGCTAATACCAACATGCAAACAGCAGAATCAATTTTTTATTTTTTTTTATTTGGAAATGAAAGAATGTAATATAAATAGGAATACATAGACTAAGTAACTGGTGGTTTATCTTCAGGGCACTCTCACTGCAATCAGGGATTGGTTCAGAGACTATAAGATCCCTGATGGGAAACCTGCCAACAAGTTTGGTCTTGGCAACAAGGCAGCAAACAAGGTATTTTATTAATTTGTTAGAAAAAAGGTAGTTTATTTAATAGAATTTTTACATGTATGTTACAGCTTTGTGGGGTGTTAATTTCACCTCGTTTTCTTTTCCTCTTTTTTTCCCGTTGTGAATTTTGGGTTTGGCTAACCATGCTGTAAAAGGTTTTTATTCAGAAAAAAAGATTGCATTATTTAGATATACAACTAACTAGAGCATCATTTCATTTTGAATGCTTTTGACCTCATAAGGTGATAAATGAATTGAATGCCATAATTCTTCAACAATGTACAGATATCAATTTTACCGTTAATAGCGGTTACTTTAGTGAGGGCCTTTATGTCTCATGGCAGAACACCATGGACAGCATTGTCATTGACGGATAATTGAATAAATTGATAGCCATCCTTGTTCTGTTCTGATCCTCTGATAGCCAGTTCCAATTTGGTACAATAATAGAGAACAGCATGCCTTAGCTTTATCCTCATTTTTTGTGTGTTTATTGCTACTTGTTCTCTATTCTATAATCTTCCGTGTCTTCTGTGATTTATGGTTTCCGTGTGATGGATAGGACTATGCTCTCAAGGTCATCATGGAGACCAACGAATCTTGGGCTAAACTCGTCAAGAGATCTATCCCTGCCGGAGAGCTCTCTCTTGTATAAAAGCCACCGGTAGACTAGAGTCGGAGTTGAAAGTATTATTATTGAGATGGAGCTGAAAGTCGTATTGTTTTTGGCTTTACTTGCCAGGATTTTACCTTCTGGCAAGCAAGCCCCGCGTTGTCTTACACGTTGACTATATCAATGACATTTTTTCCTCGGCAATGAGTTTGAATAAGCCGTTGTTCCTATGTTTGTGTTTCTTTGTGAGATTCAGAATACACTTCTGCTACTTGTGAATGGGTGGTGTAAGAAGCCAAGGCTTTGTTATAATCAAGTAAGAATTTCACATTCCTGTTATCATGGTCAGTATCATTGTCACAAAGGATGGTGGTTGGCATATAATCCTCACTTCATCAACCTTCAATTTCGAAATACCAAGCACTAAACGTAACCTTTCCTGCACCAAATAATTAGATGTTTTCCTTTAATATTATAGAGGTGAATTGATGGTAAGCCTCTTAAAAAGTCCCGTCGCCTCCTACAATACATAGGATGGGCTAAGCTGGGGATTGGCCATTTAACTGTATAAGCCATTAGAGGCTTACATCCACTGTCCGGCAGTTGGAATATGTAACCATTAGGGCAGAATAAGATTTTCAGCGCGTGCGGAATCAAAGGAACTGGATTCTTTAAGCCTCCATGTACAAGAAGCAACGTTGAAGAACTGTTATACTAAGAACTGGATTCTTTAAGCCTCCATGTACAGTAAGCAACGTTGAAGAACTATTATACTAACAACTGATTGATCGTTGATGGTAACCTTGGATGTGCTTGGTTGTTGAGTTCTGGTGTAATTTATCCAGAATTGATTAAAACCCAACATTTAATCAAAGCAACAAGTCCCTTTTGATTCTCCCATTTAATCAAAGTAAAATCCTTCCGAAGTCATTGCAAACAGTATATACAAGCAGTTTTCATCACATGATCTATGGCATTACATGTACATATACTGGACCTTGCCTCAAAGCCACCCCTAACCAGACTTTTTACACTAGTTGAAAATAAAGAAGAAAATGGAAGGACCGCAAAACCATAAAGCCATCCTAGCACCAGAAGCTGCGTTCAAGCGCTTCTTCAAACCTCATTACCTTGTCAGAATCATTAGGGGGCGAGGAAGGACCAGCCATGAAAGACTCTTTGCCCTGAGATCTTCCTTTGAAGATTGGTTTGTCTTGCCGAACCCATGTCATAACAGAGAAATTAGCCCCAGAAAAAGAAGTAGGTGAGGGTGTTAAAGACAGAGGAGATGGTGGAGAAGAAGATTTGTTATGGTGGGGAAGTAGTAGCATCGATGCTGTAGGAGACATGGCGAAAAATAAATGCAGACAAGAAATAGTGAAAGGCTCTATATACATATATAGCGAATAGCGCAAGGTAGTAGGTTTGCCTAGAACAGGCAAACGAAAACTGTGGGCCTTAAAAAAATGAAAACAATGAGCCAAAAATAGGTGTACAAAAACAACAGCTGTACTTTCTAGGTTTGCTCAGCAGCTGACTGAAGTTGCCCGGATTTTTCTTTTGGAAATTTTATATATATATATAGTAAGTGTTATATCAAGTAAGATTCTCCTACATGATTTTTAAAACCTTCTAGGATGATTGAATTGTAAAACAATGGCGTCATAGGCCTCTATTCTTGTTCACAAGTTCAAGGACGTGTACTTCTGTTAAGACCATTATTTTAACCCAAACTCAGCTTTTAACCCAATAGTACTATAGTGTGTTAAGGATAGAGCTTTCAGTGGCAAATTTCTGTGCCACGTCAACATTGACAGCATGAAAGAAAAATTAACTAACCATCAGGTAAAAGGCAGTGGGGATGAAATTCCATATACCTTGCTTAAATTGAAAAAGAAACCATGTCTTAATAACAAAGGTAGATATCATCCTT
This sequence comes from Populus davidiana x Populus alba var. pyramidalis, assembly GCA_027475595.1. Taxonomy (NCBI): domain Eukaryota; kingdom Viridiplantae; phylum Streptophyta; class Magnoliopsida; order Malpighiales; family Salicaceae; genus Populus; species Populus davidiana x Populus alba var. pyramidalis. The sequence continues at coordinate 48,854 of JANKYH010000919.1, forward strand.
GATAAACCCTAACAAAACCGAAATCAATAATTGTAGAGACTGAGATTAGATTAATGAAGGAGAAGGATAGGAGGGGACCACTCTAGTAGATGCTCCTGCTTCTTGAGACGGGCCTGTTGCAGTGCCGGGGTTTAGTCAACCTCCTCCATCTTGCTACCCTCCTCAGCATCATCAGCAGCATCTTCCAAAGGAGGCATGTCAGTGTCAGCATCAGCAGAGTCTTCATCAATGCTCAATCCCAATTTCAGCATTCTGTGGATGCGACTGCCAAAGGTGTTAGGATCATCCAAGCTGAACCCGGATGTTAGCAAGGCAGTCTCAAATAGCAAGAGGACCAGGTCCTTCACTGATTTGTCATTCTTGTCAGCATCAGCCCTCTTCCTCAACTCATCCATGATTGGGTTCTCCGGATTGATCTCCATTGTCTTCTTGCTTGACATATACCCAGCCATGCTGTTATCCCTCAGTGCTTGTGCCTTCATGATTCTTTCCATGTTCGCACTCCAACCATACTCTCCAGTGACCAAGCAGCAGGGAGAGTCCACCACACGATCAGATACTACAACCTTCTCCACCCTGTCTCCAAGCACATCCTTGATCACCTTGCACAGACCCTCAAACTTCTCCGTCAACTCTTCTTTCTTCTTTTTCTCATCTTCAGTCTCGTCAATCTTAAGACCTTCCTTGGTTGCAGACACCAATTTCTTTCCTTCAAATTCCTTTAGCTGTCCCACGGCATATTCATCAATTGCATCGACCATATACAGAACCTCATATCCCTTCTTCTTCAGCTTCTCAAGGAACGGGGAGTTCTCAACAGCCTTCTTGCTCTCTCCTGTAATGTAATAGATATCACTCTGGCCATCCTTCATCCTTGTCACATAATCCTTCAAGCTGGTCAACTCATCACCACTCTTAGTCGAGTGATATCGAAGTAACTCAGCAATCTTGGATTTGTTCTGAGAATCCTCGTGAATACCAAGCTTCAAATTCTTAGAGAATGCCTCGTAGAATTTGTCATAATCTTCCTTGTTCTCGGCAATCTCAAAGAAGAGCTCAACGCACTTCTTGACCAGGTTCTTGCGGATAACCTTGAGGATCTTGTTCTGCTGAAGCATTTCTCTTGAAATATTGAGAGGAAGATCCTCAGAATCCACTATACCCTTCACAAAGCTCAAGTATTCAGGCATCAACTCCTCACAGTTGTCCATGATGAAGACACGGCGGACATAGAGCTTGATGTTGTTCTGCTTCTTCTTGGTGTCGAAGAGGTCAAATGGTGCCCTCTTAGGAACAAAGAGGACAGCTTTGAACTCAAGCTGGCCCTCAACTGAGAAGTGCTTCACTGCAAGGTGCTCCTCCCAGTCATTGGTAAGGCTCTTGTAAAATGCACCATACTCCTCTTTAGTGATCTCCTCTGGTTTCCTCATCCAGATGGGCTTCTGCTTGTTCACCAAAGACCACTCATGTGAAATTTCCTTGATCTTCTTCTTTTTCTTCTCTTCCTTGTCCTTCTCCTCATCAACATCCTCTACATTACCCTCCTCATCCTTCTTATCTTCCTCGTCCTTCTTATCTTCCTCGTCCTCATCATCAGAAATCTCCTTCTCAGTGGTCTTCTCAATCCAAAGGGAAATCGGATAGCTAATAAACTCAGAATGTTTCTTAATCAGATCCTTGAGACGACGCTCCTCAAGGTACTCCAATTGGTCTTCCTTAAGGAAGAGAGTGATCTTAGTACCTCTGCCAAGGTTCTCACCAGAGGTATCCCTGGTGACCGTGAATGAACCACCAGCCTGAGACTCCCACACATACTGCTCATCATCATTGTGTTTGGTGGTGACAACCACCTTATCAGCAACCAAGTAAGCCGAGTAGAACCCGACACCAAACTGTCCAATCATACTAACATCAGCGCCAGCAGTAACAGCTTCCATGAACTCCTTGGTTCCAGACCTTGCAATGGTACCGAGGTTGTTCACCAAGTCTGATACAAACACGAGAAGAAAAGCAGAGTCAAATATCAAACAAAAACACAATCATAATTAACAATTGCAACAAAATTCAAACATTAATAGTTTAAAACAAAAATTTGATGCTCACCAGACTTGGTCATTCCAATACCACTATCGATAATAGTGAGAGTATTGCTGGCCTTGTCAGGAATAATGTGAATGAAAAGCTCGGGTTGGGCATCGAGCTTGCTCTTGTCAGTCAAGCTATCAAATCGAATCTTATCCAAAGCCTATAAAACACAGAAACACGGTAACATCATAAGCTATTTGCTACCATCTGCTGATTCGCACCCATTGACTCTTACCATTCCAATCAAATCGCACCACATTACACGAAATCTTTAACTTGAATAAAACACAACAAAGTTTATCAAACAAGCATCAAAGTCCCAAAATTCAACTGAAAAACATTAATACACGTTAATACATAAATTAATTACCCTATTCATGCATAAAACGATAAAAAAAGAAAAGAAAAGTTTAGATCTTTAACGTAATTAAAACAGAACAACAAGAGGGTTTATCAAACAAAAAATCAGAGTCCCAACACTCATCAAAGTCCCAACATTTTAATCACTCTATTCAAACGTAAAACCATGAGACAGAAAGATAACAGAAGCAGAAAATTAGATAAAATGAGGCATACATCAGAGGAATTGCTGATGAGTTCACGAAGAAATATCTCTTTGTTGCTGTAGAAAGTGTTGATGATCAAACTCAGCAGCTGATTGATCTCAGCTTGGAAAGCAAACGTCTCCGCCTCCGCCATTGTTTTTGCTGTGCTCACAAAGAAGGAAACCGAAACAACACGCCACCACAAGAGAGAGTGGAGGGAAAAGGGAGATCTAGGGTTTTGGAAGAAATTGAAGCAATAAAAAGAGGAAGTCTTGAGTGTGGTTTTATAGATAAAGGGAAGGTCTTTCTTTATTCTAGATCCTTCTTCTCTATGTTGACATTGACATACTAGAATCTTCTTTTCCGTGACCGACCTGTACTATTAACCAGGCCGTCTATTTTTTTTTCGTATTTACTATTTAGTAGTAGTAGTGTTCATACCTTCTCTATTGTGCCCTTGCTTTTCTTTTTCATCCTCAGAACTCAGATTGCCCCGTTAGGTCCAGGTTTATGCGTTGAATATGGCCTGATATAAAATATAGAAAATGATAAGTATTTTTAAAAATGATAAAAATGTAAATTATATATATATAGTGAGAGAGAGAAGTAGGGGCTTTTGTGCCTGTGCTTTACCGACTATATTTTTATATAAAAAGTAATATTTAAGTATTAAAATGAAATAAATAAATATTAAAAATCAATCACAATAAATATATAACAACACTAATTAGACCTAGATCAAATAGGATATCTCATCACAACAACAATTCAAATTATATAATTGAAATAACTCAATAAAAAAATAAAAATAATTATAAAAACTTTTAAAAAATATATGTAAATTTTTAAATTTATGACCCGAGCCATTAGATTTAAAGTAACAAATCCAATGTTGTTTTTCAATTTTTTTTATTTTTAACATCAACATATTAAAATTATATAAAAAAAATAATAAAAAATAATAATTTAATATTTTTTCAAATTAAATACATCCAAACACAATTTATAACACGAAAACCTAAAAACAAATGGTGACCGAAATTTTTCAAATCATGGAAAGATTGATCTCATTACTATTTAACGTTAACACATACCATTAATATATCATATAATATCTATCTTAGATTAGCATATAAGTTAGTGAAATACCTAAAAAAAGAAAACTTTACATCATTCAAACGTGGAAATGATTGCAACAAAACTCTAAAAAACATGCGGTGAACTTATTATAACAACAAATATAGTTTATTGTTGAATTTATCTTTATACCCCTTGGTGGAAAAAAAATTGGAAGGTTGCGATACATGGGTATTTTAATCTTTTACACTGACCCATTAGTTATTAAAACATTGAATAAGGGTATTGTTGTCTTTTTAGATTATTTGTACAATAAAAATATTCTTTTACCACCAAGGTCAATGAAATTTGAACATATTAACCAAAATTTTTTTTGATTTTGCATAAACTTTAAAATAAGTAAAATACTTCTTTGCCCTTATAAGTAAAATACTTCTTTGCCCTTAGATAAAACAAAGTAGTTTATATGCATTCAATGATGTTTTTGTACTTTCATATTAGTTTATTTGTTATTTCCAGTGTTATGGGTGGCTTTTTAGTAATTTAATAATTATTTTTAATATTAAATTCAGAAAAATTGTTGGTGCGTATTGGTTGTGTCCGTGCTCTTTCGACGGCACATACGATGCTACTATTTGTTAAAAAATGGCCTTTCATCATGTCGATTGAAACGTTGCTACAATCTTTTCCTCTTGATATGGAGTGTGTTGGTAGTGGACCAACAATTTATCTATGGTGGTCATTTCTTATTTCATCTTTCTATTTTTTTTTCTCTTCTAGTTAAAGTACATGTTTGTCATCTTTTTTCTTCTTTTTTTCAAGTTCAGTCATTATATTTTTTATTGTTTATTTTCTTCATTGGCTCTCTTAGAAAAAGGTTTTTGTGTTTTCAATTTTGTCTTTAAATTACAATTATTTATATATTATTTTTTTCAATTCGGTTCTTGTTCTTTTGATTTGTCATTTTTACACTTTAATCTTTTGTTAATGTTTTATTAGTATTCAATTTAATCATTCAATCAAAGTATATGTTGTTTTTTTTTTTGCAATTCTTTTTATTTCTTTTTTCTTTTTGTTATTTTTTTTTACTTTTAAATTTTAAATGCCCTCAAATTTATTTTTTATTTCGGTTTCCATCCTTATTTTTTAATTGAATTTTTTTATGTGGTTGATCCCCCCCGATTACATCCTTTGGTGTTTGATTTATTTGGGATCAGGGTTCACGGTTTTTCTATTTGTCATATTTTCAATTTAATGACACATGTCACATGTTTTAAGTGTTAATACAGCAAATAATTGTTTTTTGTTTTTCATTTTTTATGATTTTATTATCCTACATTATTTTTAAAAAATTGTTTTATGGTTGCCTTCATATTATTTTCTATCAGTTTGTCTCGGTCTCATTACCTAAACCACAAGTTTTGCAACCAATTTTTGGATAAAGGTTTTTTTTTTTTTTTAAGAAAATTATTTTTTTTCGTATTTAATTTTTGCTGATTTTTTATTTTACCTTATAGAAGTAGCATCTGTTTTGTACAAAAAATAGTTATTTTGCAATAATATTTCTTATATTATTCACTTTGTTTCATATATGTTTTTATTTTTATTATTTTTTATTGATTTTAATGATTAAATTTAGTGGACACAAATGGATAGATGTCTCATTTTATGAGATCAAATATTTTGATTTACGTCATTTTTCTATTTTTCTAGTTTTTCTTTTAGTTATCGTTAATAATTGTTTTTATTTATTTGTAAAGATTATGAAATGTTTGGACAAACTTTTCGATTTACACTTATAATTCTTATCATGTAAAAACAAAAACATATCAAAATAGTTTGTGCATTGAAGTTCATTTTTAGAAAGAAAAATCACGACTCTCTATGGAGCACATAAATTTTGGTTGCCTTCTTATTAATGTTTTTTTTTCACCTTTATTTTTAGATCATTTTGTGTAATTGATTTTTTTCTTAATTTATCTTTCGACATTTGATTTGTTGGAGATTGAGCTTCATACGATCTTATCACTGCATTTGTTTTTTTTTTTTTAAATATTCATTTTGTAATTATTTTTGATTTTTTTTCTATGAGTTTATTCCGATCTCATAATCCAGGTCATGAATTTGCATATATTTTTTTAATATAAGTTTTTTTAGAGTTATTTTGTTTGTATTTGATTCTCAAGATGTCATGCTAATTCATTTATATTTTTTTTGGGTTTTATACAAATAAAATTTATTTTTAAAAATAAAAAATATTTATTTTAAATAATATTGCTAATATATTTAGCCTTGTATAATATGTTTTTAGAAATGAATTTATCTAATCAATTTCATTTGTATTTATCTTTTAAATCATGAGTTTTTTAGGTTATAAATTTATCTTTGATTAATTTTAATAAACAAGTTCAGTAAACACAATAAAATGAATATTTTATTTTGCATGATTCAATATCTTAATTTACATTCATATCTTAATTTTATCAATTTATTTTTTAGTTATTATTAATAATTGTTTTTCCATTTATTTACATAAATAATTATTAATTTGTTTAATAAAATTATTGTATATGCTTTTCAATTTATATTTTGTATTTTTTTATATTAAAAAACACATTTAATCAGCTTACATAGCCGGTATTTTTTTGAAAAAAAAAAAAAAAAGACTGGCTAAGCAATGCGTTAAATGGCTAGTATGTACAAAACCTTGACATGACGTTCATTCTTTTTGAATGACACTAACAACATTACACTTTTTGTTAGAATCTGCAAGGATTATTTAGAGGCATTGAATTAAAGATAATCAATTCCTATCCGCAGTAGGAAGATTAATATATATACACCAGAAAAACTTGGGTTTGCGCGTCGACAAGCTCAGAAATTGTGCAGAAAACAAAAAAAAACCGTATACAATTCCGGTGAAAACTTTATGGTTCCGCCGGAGTTTCTGTTGTTCCGGCTGCCTTCCTATCAAGCAAAGGCGTTGTGTTCGATCCGTCAGCTGTAGTCACTTCAGGATGCTCACTTGCTTCATCAAATCTATCCACGCTGTGCAGAAATATACCTGTCGTAGAGCAAAATGATGAGTTTATGCAACTCTGATACACCATTGACGAATCGCTATGAATAATTACCTATAAACCATATCACAGCTGCTGGAAACAAAATGGACGTCAGAATAAGAGAAGTCTTCCTCCAGTTGTTAGTTTGATCCTGCAAGATATTTTCCACTGTTGAGGTTGAGGAGCTCAAATTATCATCATGCAAGCATAAAATAAAAACATCAATCCAATCTTAACGATGTGAAAGTTAAACTTCATAGGTTGATGCTGGGAAGGTATAAACTACAACAAATCAGGTGATGTTGTGATAGATGGATAACCCCAAATTCGAATGAACTCTCTCTAAGATTATTCTGTAGTTTGAGAAATATGCTCACGGGAAAGAACTAGGACCATGCTTCCTTTTTTCTTTAAGATTCATGAAAATGCTACAATTTCTTTTCTTTTTTTGGGAGAAAAACAGATGTATGTTTATCTTTTCTGTAAAAAAAAAACATCAGTTCAGCAAAGGCACATCGTTCAAACAAATTGAATCTATGAAGGCAAACCTGGAGAACACCAACAAGTGGAGAGGAAGGCACATCTCCAAAGAGGTGAATTGCAACAGTGGAGATAGCCATAGATATTGGTCTCATACTTGGTTTAACACAGTGAAGACATATGAAATTTACAGGAGCCTGGAAATGAACACAAATATTTGGTACAGTGTTAAAAACATGTGCGATATAAATGCTAAACGTATAACAGATGCTAACAGCAAAATCTAGTACCTGAGTTGCAAAGACAAATAGTTCACCAATAGCAAAAAGAGCAAGGAAGGGATACATGTTCTTAAAACAGAAGGCACTGAAACAAAATATTGCCCCGGCAAATGTAACTGCTGAAAGAAGCTGCAAAGAGTTCAACAATTTCAGAGAAAAAAAGAGTTCAATAATTTTAGAGACATAAACCAATTCAAAGCCAGATATTTAAACAGCATAGAGCTATTTTGAAAATTCTGAGTCTCGTTAATACCGAAAGTAAGCGCAAGCTATTACTTCAATCAGCTGTAAATTATTGACACCTTTGTTCTCCTTAGTATCGTTCATGATCATCCAATTAAAATTACTAGGTCTTGGGAGCAAGGATATTTAAAATACTGGATGAACAGGAGGGTATTAGTTGAGAAAAGGAGTTCACTAGAAATGAAAATAAATAAAAACCGAAAAGATACCAAACACCATTTAGCAATTAAACAAGACAAAATAGTGGATATTCCATACTTATCAGCATAGCAGCTCAAGTTGTAACAATAATTGCACAAGGCACTTAAACATATCTTAGAACATTCCCTTTATATGCAAGACTACGTACCTTAAAAGCATTAGAAATTGTGGAATTTATGAGATCCAGAACATAACCCCCTGCTAGTGTGCCAACTATACCACAGACTATGGTAATTCCTCCAAATATCAGATCTGCATTGCTCTGCAAAAAACCCACTTCAAGTAGAATAAATACATCATAAACTCTCACTCTCAACTTTTTGCGATGGTTTATTTTGAAAGTTTTTACCTTTAATATGAAAGTAATGAGATAGAAAGAAAAAAGAACATTCATGTACTGGAAGTGTTATCAGTGCTTTTATACTTAATGTCGTTGCCACATCAAATCTGAAAGCTTACCATGTTATAAATGCTATAGCCTGCTTTAGGTCCCCAATATGAATATGCACCAAGGACGAAATTGTATACTATGTAACCTAATAAAAAAGCCAGATACTGTTCAGGCAATAAGTTTACAGAGATGTAGCAAATCAGCATGATTTCAGAGATGGTAAAATTGCAGATGTCCTGGAAAATACTCATAATGAACAAACTTTCCAGAAACTAGCTGAGAGTTGACTATCAAGGCAGACATTGAACTAAATAAGACCAGAAAAGACAGTAGGAGCACAAGAAATTAGTTTTAACCTGACATTTTGGTTTTCGTAAAGAAAAGACTAGCTGAAAAGTTGATGGTTAACATAAAGTAGTGTGAAAAAGAATACCTATAACATTCACTACAAAAACCTTGTCAAGCAAAAGCACTTTCAAGTCTTTCATAAACCTTGAGAATTGCTTCAAATCAACAAATGCACATTTTGACCTGCAACAAATTTAAATCCAAAAAATCACCAACATATCCCAAATTGGATGTGCACGTGCACACGCACGCACACACACAATGATGTATAAAAAATCTAAATCGGAAAGATAGCAATATATCTATTACAGTATGCAATCTATACCGCACATGTTATGAGCTAAGGACAGTTAAGCTCACTTGGAAGATTTCATTGAGCCTTTGACAACAGAGTCATCTGTATCTGCTTTCAGATGTAAACACAGTTAATAGATTACGAGAAAAAAAATCTTAGTTTATTAGAAACTAAATAACAGAACATAGATGCACATTAAAAATCCCAAAAGAAAGGGCCTTTGAAAAAGAAATAGATGATAAACCAATCCACTTGCTCTTCAGTCATGAAAATTTAAACGGTATTGTATGAGGCTGTACTTGGGTGCCTAGCGTGATACATAACTCTAGAGATTTTTATCCAACCTATTGTTCCTTTTTGAATCCATCACAGTATAAACATTATCATCTATTTCTGTTGCTTCTTTCCAAATCCATGGTTGTCTAGCCACATGCTTCAAGCAAGTGTTTAAAAACCTCATTCAATTGCATTTCTTTAGAGTTCATTATTTTCTGTGAGATTTTCAAGTGGGAGTGATCAGGTGAGATGGCTTCTCTTCAAATCTTGACTTATTTATTCATTTCTTTAAAATCAGAAAACGTATAGATTATACAAAATAATGAGATTCCATATGATCATTACACACAGCACCTTGAACTTCCAAAGAAGCTGTCTCTATGGATGTCAGCGCTTTGGTAGATTCAGCAGGAGCAAAACCTGTACCAGTAATTTTTTATGAGCAGCTGCAATTATCTTCAGCTCAAAAAACCAAGATGTAACGAACTCTCACCTTTCAACTGCAAAGGTTTCATAACAAAACCTAAAACAGCAAATGGAAGCATCAAAACCGCCTCTCCAAAGAAAGCGTAGCGCCAATTGAAATGGTCACCAACCTATTTGAGAATAAGAGAATACAGTTATATAGTAACCCCAGGTGTTGACAGTTTCAATGCAGATGAAATATGACATAAATTTTTAATATGAACTACTAAGAGCTGGTCCTTTCCTCAGAGTAATTCTATTCTATTCTGTATATGTAAGTGAGATTTTCTTTGACGAAAAGAATCTTAACAATCAAATAATAAGCTTACCAGTCCACCATATACGTAGCCGGCGGCGTATCCAGTTGGTATAAACATGTAAAACATTCCAAGCCATAAAGTTTTCTGACAAAAAACGCAGGGTGTAAAACACAGGGTCAGAGCAGATGAAAGTTGATGGGATTTAACAGCACAAGAAGGAAGTATATCACACAATAAAACAAAATCCGCTACTTTTTACACCTTCTGAGAGCATTTCAACTTAATTTCTATTCATTTGAACTTTTGTTATTGAGAAATATTAAAGCCAAGTTGAAATTAAAATTTTTATATATCCTCTACTGAACTAAAGGGGGCCTAACCTGATAAATTTAACATGTATAATTTAAAAATTAGTTATTGTCCATACAATATGCACGAGTACTTGCCTTGTTAATAAAGATTTAATAACCAACAATTTATCAACATAGAATAAATAATTTTGTAACAATGTAAAAACAAATAAAGAAAAACTCCAAGCACTACTTTAACATGTCGTTAGGGACCTAATTTCACAGCCTCATGTCTAATAAAATTAAGGAATTCTATTTATTTCTTATGCACATAGTGAAATTTGCCGAACTTTATTTTAGTTAATTTTTTGCGTTTGACAATGCGGCCAAAACGCTGTTTGTTAAAATTTTAATTTTTTTGTTTAAAATTATTTTTTTCTGGTGTTATTGAATCGTTTTGATATCAAAAATAAATTTTAAAAATAAAAAAATTATTTTAATATATTTTTTAATAAAAAAACAAACTATGACCGTAATAACACTTTAACTATAACGGGAGTTGAAAAAAAAAATTAAAACATTTGATAAGTGGACTTGCAACAATGCATGGATTTCGTGATAATGTCTAACTGAATTAGAAGACGTGTCAACACTAGCGAAGTCACATAGTTTTCCAGCATCTGTGTATATTGTTACATGTACATGCATGTCAAATAATTTTTTTAAAATGTTAGAAAAAATATTAATAGCATAAAAAATATTGTGTTATTAAATCTAGTTTAATGGATTAATTTTGAAAACTTGTAACCTCATTCTTGTTTTATTTTAAGTTTTTAATTAAATCACGTGGAAATTAACTCAAATTAAATTGATTGATTTTATAAAACAAAATGTAATATTGATGATCGGTAAAAACATGGCTTTAATTTTTAACAAAACTTCAAGATAATGATTTTTTTCAAAAAATCTATTAAGACAATGACATATTAGATCGATCTCAATCCCCAAACAAATTGTCATAAATTCCACTGAGTTTAATAATTTGTTTTCTATAAAATATATTTTTTAATTATATGACAAAAAAAAATATAGTCACAAAATTGAACATCAACCTAAAAATAAAAACTTATTTGAAACAATGATAACCCTAAATAAATAAATAAATCATACAATTTATTTTCCAATTAATCTAATATTAAAGAATAAAATCAAGAAAAACTATTAAAAATAATTAAAAAACAAAAAAAATACGTATTCGGCTAGTAAGTGAACTTATCAAACTTATGAACTAGGTAACCCGGGCTAGCACATCAAACCTGTGAACCGAGTTATAAACTCTAGTGGAGTTATAATTTTTTTTTCAAATTTTTTTTTCCATTTAACTACATGATAAAAAAAAATGATCGGAAAATAAAACATCATCCTAGTATTGAAATGCTATAAAATATTAAGCGACAAATAAAGATCAAAATATTTAACATCGTAACATGGGTAATTTACCTTGTTGTGTTTAATGAATTTCTATTTGTAATAGAAAAACACATAGAATTTATAATAGAAACCGACACACACATAAAATTTATTGAATAAAAACAAAAAACAAATACAAGGCTGCACATACAAAAAATCTAATATAAAAATCAATATTTTAAAAAGAAAACAAATTTAATCTATGTAAATTTTTTTTTAAAAAAAATTACATATAAATCATACATACCTCTTTAAAAACTAAACATAACTAATATCATTTAAAAATCATCACAAACTAACAAAAATATAAACCAAAAATTTATTGAAAAAAAATATCAACTAATGCATTATTTTTATAAAAAAAATCAATTTTTTTTAAAAATCAGACTAGCCTAGCGCCTGACCCAATCAAGCAATGACCCACTTGCAAGCCTATATTTTTTTTAAGTTTAATAAGGCGGACAACGCGTCATCCACCCCATGCATCAGGAAATTTTTTTTGACACATCGCCTACATCAATAGACGATGCATCGTCTAACCATTGTGGTGGCCGAAAACGGTGTCCTTTATTTTTTTACCCAAAAAACTCATTTTCAACCATTTTTGGCTCAAAACACCTAGTAAACACAATCAAGACCTTGTTAAACCAATCCATGGCTATGAAAAGCATAAAAAACCACTCTAAAACTTGAATTCCACTCGAAACAAAAAAAATCTTCCCAAGATCAAATATGATTTTTATGTGTTTTCAAGTTAAAAAATACATAATCTTAACTCTTCTCATCATATGGAACCATTTAACACAAAAAACAACCGTTTTGGTAGTCAAATTCCTCACCAACAAACACTTTATCTCTCTAAGCTGGAATCTGGCGATCTCCTCCAACCAAAAAAAGATTTAAATGAGTAAAATAAAATTTGGTACCAAAATTGAATTTTGTAAAATTTAATGGAGCGGTCACCAACTAACCAAAAAAAATTGAAGACTCAAATGAATCTTTGACAGAAATTTTCAATCCACCACCTATATTACCAACTTTTTTCATTTTAGTCCTCTTTCTTTCAATTAAACCCTCCTTTACAAAAAAAAAAAAAATGCAATTGGGCTCAACTCAAATGAATTTTTAACAGAAATTTTCAATGAACCACCTATGTTACCTGTTTTTTTTTCACTTAAGTCTCTTTTCTTTTAGTTTAGCCCTCCCTCATAAAAAAAACATGCAATTGGGCTCTAATCTAGTTTCAAAAGAGTTCACGGATCAAATTGATGATTTTTTAAAATTATACTGTTGTAATTCATGGTAAAATGTGAGGGTAAATAGTGTTTCTATAAACAGTAAAAAATACCACCCGTTTTAGCTTTATGTAATAGCTTTATGTAAGGATGATTCCACAGAAGAAATTAATGCAAAGTTAACAGAAATAAAACATAATCATCAATAATACATAATTTGGCATGATCTAAAAGAAAGAAACGAAACCTTGGCAGGAGGGGCGTTATCATCGATAAAAGGGGCTGCAAGACTTATAAATGAAGCCTCACCAACACCGACTAGCCTAAAAAAAGAACAAAACATCAGAACTATGGTGCATCATAAAGCAGCTTATCATTGACATGTGCAAAAACTGTTCTTCCTGTATAAAACGAAATTTTATTTAATTGTTTTGTGAAACAATATTACGAAGAACAGCACAAGATAGATAATGTACTTACATGCGGCAGACTGTAATGCTCCAGAAGTTAATTGAAAAACCACAACCAACTACGGCAACTGTCCAAACTGATAATCCAACTCCAATGAGCCTAAATGGATTCACGCTGCAAATTTTCATGAATGCATAAGGGCTCAATAAAAAAAATTAAATCAATGAGAATTAAATCATGATCTAACTTCTATGCCACAAATTATAAAAGAAAATAAGAAGTTGAATACTCTTTCCTTCAGTTCTACGTGGTTGTCAATGCAACAACAATGCATAAATGCAGGTAACTTGCTCCATTACACCATATCAAGAAACAAGACAATGAACTGTCCACACTGCCTGCTTGACTGCAAAATGCCAAACCGGTACTTCTACGCCACAAGATGATAGTTCCAGATCCATTGAAGCCCTAAAGGCTTATTTTTGGTTTTTATGCATATCTAGTTCTTACAGGATGACTGTTGGGATATCTTTCAGTTTATGAGAAAAGATGCTCTTGGCAAGACAATTTACCAGACACACGCACTAGCAATAAAATACATAAATTTAACATGCATCAGGTAAGGTTTCTGACCAGTGGTTTGGTCAGTTAGTTTTTCTTCTGACTTAGATTAGCTCGCCTTCCTCTTTGCCCCACTTTCTAAACCCTAATTTATAATCTGATAAACTGGCAAACAACTTTTGTTTCCTATTTCTTGATCCAGCTCCATGAAATCTACATAAATTTTGAACTTGAAAACGATGTACGAGGGAAGACACCTTCTATTAAATGAGAAATCTTAAGCATAGCATAATTGCTGCTTCATTGGCATCGGTGCTTAGGAACATCGCAAAATAGGGACACTATTCCTAACTTATACATCCCGAGGTATTATGATGGCTATTCCTAGACAAATAGAAGTAAACTTCATGCGACAGAAATGTTTCAGGCATGCTTATCCGAGGTCCCCCATTGCCATTCTAGGACCTGTCATCAGCATATTTGAACCAAAAGCCTATCCACCAGTGCATTTTACTCACGGGCCATCATATCAATTAAATGTTAGTCTCTCCAATAATTGACCATGTTTTCATTTGAAAATTAGTAACCTTTAGTGGCCCTTTCTTTTCTGCACCATCCATCTCCCTAGAATCATATATATTGAAGTTTTACTTCCAACAACAGTAATTCATCATAAGCTAGGATGAAAGAAATAGAAGCTCATTACCTCTTTGCTAATGATGCAAATATTGGGCAAGCCAGGAGAAGTCCAACCATGAAAGCTGAGGATAAAACTCCATCTTCAAAATTGCTCAGGTTAAAGTCCCCTCTATGAAAACCAAGTAACTAAAATTAGTCAGAATGTTTTTTTTTCCAGCAAAATAGTATCTATGCTTGCTATTTCCCGTCAACAGTTGGTTACAGATTAGGCAAGCACAAATACAACGTATACAAGGAATAAAGCAGAATGTATTGAAGTTTGACACCCCGGCCACTTAACAGCAGAAGTGAAAGGACACAATTCAGAATCTGGTTTCTCAGTCTCTAAAACTTTCACCTTACAGGTTAAGTAAGGACAAATTTAGCATACTTGTCTTGTTACTAATACTTACTTTTATCTTTTTGGTTTTATACAAAATGCAAATATAGTTATTATATGCTTATACACGTGTTAACTTGAAGGATCTTTACTTTGAGGGGACGGACAGGCACTTTCTTTGTCGAAGTAAAAAATAATGGAACGCTAACATTTTAAATAAACCTACAATGTCCAATCTGTTTCTATTAGAGAGCACATTTAAAAACGGAAGATCGGCCATCATGTAAAATTAGCATTTCTTCCCCCAAGAACAAGAAAGGAAACAGTGGCCGCAATCACCAAATCCTCAAAAAAAAAAAAAAACAACTTGTATCAGGCTCAAACAAAAGCATCCAAATAGATCTTACTGTATTCCTCTGCCGGATGTGCATGTACCACTTTTTGAGCAGCTTCCACGACTCCCATTGACACCATTGCTTGCAATCGCTCCTCTATCCACATAATTTATCAAGTTGATCACACAAAAGATAACTAGCAGCCTGTAAAGCGAAAATTACAGGGTTCATTAGGCCTCATTTAGCAACTAGAAAGCAAAAAACTTCAGATTTGGGCCACAAAATTTGCAATTTATCCTGGAACAACTTTCCCCCAATCTCGGAACGACCACAGAAATTAGAATAAAAAAAGCACGAGAAGCCTATCTGGGTTCAAGGTCCGTCGTCACGAATAACACGGCACGTTAACATATCCAATAACTAAAACAAAAGGGGTAAAAAATCAATAGCGGTGTCATGTTTTTAACAAGACTTTTCCTATAAATACAAAAAAGATGAAATTCAATTGCATAATTTGGCAATATTTCCCTCATGATGTATGAAAAAACTAAATAGGCATCACCTCAACAACTACAGAAACCTTGATCCAAATTTGGTTTTTTTAAAATAAAAAAAAACTAATACTAGCACAGAAACGTAAAAAATCAATCTTTAAATTCCCAAAATATCCATCCATTCATGCATAAAAAATATTCATATACATACCCAAAATAAGATATTTTTTGATCTTATTCTAAAATATCCAAGATAACCCACAACCCAGAACCAAAAACTGAAACTAAAAAAATCCTGTTTAGGCCTCAACGTTCAAAACCCATAAAAAAGGTACCTTTCTGGAGTGAACCATGAAGGTTTAGGAGGTGATAATAATGCAGTAGAACTACTCGCCATCTCTATGACCACAGTTCGGTTGTTTCTTTTAAAACTTATAGGACTGCATGACAAGCTGTATGGCACGCAACGCTAGTTTCTTCTTAATGATGATCACGACACGAACACACAAACTAATTGGACCTGAGCAGTTGAAAGAAATTACTTTTCCTGCCAGTGTTTCGGTTCCTTAACACGAAAGTTTTTTCGTGTTAAGAAACCAAATAAAGAATGTAATAAAGAGGTGGTAGGTGGTAGATATCGTGACTATTCTTTTGAATGGTAGTTAGAGAAAGAAGGGGAGGGAGAGAGAGAGATTTTACTTGATCTCTCCCCTCTGTCCCTCCCTTTCTCTTAAAAAGCATCTTAAGCCAGGTTATTTTTTCTTTTTTCTTTTTTATTGGCTTAAATGGCGAG
Organism: Populus davidiana x Populus alba var. pyramidalis; assembly: GCA_027475595.1. Taxonomy (NCBI): domain Eukaryota; kingdom Viridiplantae; phylum Streptophyta; class Magnoliopsida; order Malpighiales; family Salicaceae; genus Populus; species Populus davidiana x Populus alba var. pyramidalis. The sequence goes on from JANKYH010000919.1 coordinate 65,470, forward strand.
AGGGGTTTTTAGTAAATTAATTTAACTTTTTCTCAACACTAAGGGGTAAAAGGCTTTGGCTTCAAGCGATGAGAAAAGATGCTTACATTACCGCTCGCTTAGTAATGATTTTATTGTTAAATCTATCGAAAACGAATCTGGAATCTGGTAGTTTATTCCTTGATTTTTTTCGAGTTTGAGTTTGGATCTTCTGTGTCAGCCTCATTTATGTGCCTTGGTTTGTTGACAGAAGATGGCAGTCAGGGTTGACACGTCAACAGATAGTAATGGGGCAATTATGATTTCGTGGGTATTTACTGAAAGTTATCGTGAGGCTGGGTTATTAAATAGCACTGGATCGGGACTCTAGAATGCTTTAAACCTGACCGACAGATTTTCAACCCGATAAAAAAAAAAAAATCTGTTTAATGAGAAATAATTAACTAACAAAACACTAAATTATTGTAACCATGCTAATAAGAATAGTGTTTTGAATTTATTTTTTTAGTTTTTTTGTATTTCATTCTTTACTAATATAATTTTTTTATTTAGTTTTTTAATATTAAATTATATTTGAAAATTGTGATTCATATCTTTTTTATTTTGTATCTGGTTATATATTAGTCTCTTTTATTTAGCTTTATTTTCCACCTTTAAATATTAGATCAGTTGGAATTTGAGTTTTATAAAACAAATTTATTTATTTTCTATAAATTTATTTTGATTCTATAATCCAAGTCACGAGTTTAATAAATTACCCCAGATTGACTCATAGTTTTTTAATTATTGATTTTTTTTCTTTTTCTTTTTATCCTTCAACATTCGATTAGTTAAAAATTAGACTTCGTAATTTTTTCTATTTACTTTCTATAGAGTTATTTCGATTTTTTGATCCAAATTGTTGGTTTAATAGGTTAAGCCACGTTGATCTTATTTATTTATTTGGATTAGTTTTTTAATTTAATAATTTTTAATTAGGCTTCATGATTTTATTTATTTATTTATTTTCTATGAGGTTATCTTAATCTACTAATCAGAGGGGTGAGTTTCACAAGTTGACCTAGGTTGACTCGCTTCATTTTTTGATCATTTTTTAATTCAATGTTTTTTTTTCAATTTCACCCTCCACAATCTCAATCACTTTTTTAGTTTTTTTTTTCAATTTTATCCTTTAATATTAAGTTGTTTGAGAATTGAGCTCCGTTATTTTTTTTTCAATTTGTTTTTTTGTAGAGTTATCTTGGCCTCATGAATTTAATTTTTTTCCCCCTCAATTTCAATCTTGAACATTGTATAGATTGGAAATAATGCTCCATAATTTTTTAAATTCTTCTTTTTATGAAGTTATATTGGTATTTCGACCCAAGTCACAAGTTTAACTGGTTAATTTGGGTTATTTCTTGGTGTTTTTTTTAATTGATTTATTTCAATTTTATTTTTCAACATGAGGTTAGTTGGAAATTGGGATTCGTGATTTTTTTCAATTTACTTTCAATGAGGTTATCTCGATTTCATTATTTGAGTTGCGAGTTTTGACAAATTAACTTGAGTTGATTTGGGTATTTTTTGTCCTTTTTTAATTAAATATTTTTTTTCTAAGTTTGTCCTTTGATATTAGGTTGATCAATGATTGACCTTTCATAATTTATTTTGATGTGTTTTTCATATGAGTATCATGGTCTCATGATTCAAGTTGCATATTTGACAATTTAAATTGTGTAAATCAAATATTTCATTATCTCAATATTTGAAAAACAAAAGTCATATAATATGTCACCATATTAATATTTTAAAAGGATGCCATCCAACATGATCATGTCTAAATTTGGCTTTGAAATGCTCGTTGACTAGTTTTGTGAGGTCAGGCATAATTCTTAAACAGTACACCAGATTGAGCTAAAATTTTACAGAGAGATACTAAACACATATAAATATGTTGTGGTAAATTTTCAGATGAAATGGATTAATGAAACATATTATTTCAGATGATCAAAGTTATTAAAGGAATCTTATGAAATATGCAATATTAGACCTTTGTGTAGTGTTTTGGACATATATGGAGCTATAGGTGAGATTTTATTGTGATATAAGTTGTGCTAAAAACTAGACATGTCAAGATTTTCAAACACATATGGTAAGTCTATTAATTCATTCAAAAAAAAAAAAAGAATAATATGTTTGAAGTCAAGACCGAAATCTATCAAGAAAGTGCTAAAATTTGATATTCAAGTTACATGGAGGAATTCTAGCATAGAAAATTTGTTTTTATTATCTTATTTATTTATTTAATTTTGAGTAATTGTTTTTAATTTAAATTTTTTTTGTCTCATTAGACATTGTTCAGGGATTTATTTCTTTATTAGGCTCATGTTAATAGATTATTAGTTTAAGTTTATTAGCTTACAATACAAAAGGAATTTACTAGGGTTAGCTATGAAGAAAATATATTATGCTTTTTTGAGCTGTAAATTTCTGCAACAAGTTAATGAATAAATATAATTTTTTATTTTGATTTATTGAAAATTAACTAACATTATTCATATACTTAGGGTTTTTAAATATAAATTTATCTTTGGATTCATATCTTTTTTTCAATACATTTAATTCTCAAATACATGATTATCTCTGGAATAAGGTTACGTTAAACATGATTTCAGCCTTTTAGATTATTATTTATTTTGTTAGGGATTATTTGACTATGTAAATAAAAAAATGAGCATCATAATATGAATTAATCGTGAAAGAATTAATGTTATGATTATGATATATATATATATATATAGTGTTAATAATGCTTGAAATTATTTTTATGGTAAAAAAAAAAAATGATACGACATGCAACGCTAGCTAATAATCTATAATCTAGTAATACCAATAACGTGAGGTTTCAATGGTGGTTTGGCCCTATTATTTCATGGGTTTTATATGTGTTGTTGCAGCTTCTCCTTTTTCTCTGTCTTTAAAGTTTAAACCCATCCCCGTTCTTTTCTCTTGCCATACTCAATTTAGGATGTGTTTGGATCTCATGATGGAAACAACAAATTGAATACAAGGCATTGCTCCTTCTTTCCTTCTGCCAAGTGCTACTTGATTTTGTTCATGAAGCAGCCTCGAGTTATTTGGATTCGCATGAACAACTTCATGGACTTGGTATTATTCGCCTCTAGAAAATTATAGATGCACAAACTTTTTCCATTATTATATTTGAATCTTTCTCTTTTCATTAGCTATACTAACCTTATAATTCAAGTTTATTTCAAATAAAGCTACGCAGGATGGTTGTTTAGTTATATAACTAGTTGTGGTGCTCGTGTATTGTTATGAATTGAAATATTTAATTGTCATAAACGTGTTTTTTTTTTTTTAAATACAACTTGAGTTATAGACCCGGCTAAATTGAATAAATTAGTTTTATTTCAATTAAATACATTATTTTTATCTTTTACATTGTTTCTATAACTTTTTACAATATTTTCACACCTTTTCATGCCACAGCATCCTCTCTTATTGAGAACATCTACTCTCCTCCTCAATTCTCTTTCTATAGTACCTTTTGCAATATTTTCATGCTTTCCCACCGCAACATTTATTTTATTAAAATATATTTATTAAATTTATTTTTTAAAAATTATCAATTTGAGTTTTATAAATCTCAGAACCATTGAAAACTTATATGGTTGTTAATTTTAGGACTCGTGAAATTAATCGAGATACACACAAACTGGTTTGGATATCCACGTTAATCTAAAACAAAAAAAATAATTATTTACTCTTCAAACAAATAACGTATAAGGTAAACAACAATGGATTCTATCTCAACATCTTAAAATTAATTTGAGAAAACTTTTGAACCATAAACTAAAATATATATTTTTACCTATTTGTATAACTTACAAAACAATAAAAATACAAAAATCCCTCCCATGTTAGGTATTTTTATTTTTTTAACTCTTGTGCATCCCTATCCCATTTTCATGTTAGTGATAAATCGATAAAGATTTCAAGTCAGTTATTAAACTGTCATTTAAACTTTTATTGTTTTAAAAATAATTTAGAAAGTTTAAATTCTATAATAATTTATAAAATAATATAGAAAGAAAAAAGTTCCGTTGCCGGGACTTGAACCCGGGTCTCTCGGGTGAGAGCCGAGTATCCTGACCAACTAGACTACAACGGATTTGTGATAATCATTTTACAACTTAGTATAAATCCAGTAATAGTTTACAGTTGTTTTTTCAGCCATGTGAGGCCCAGATAAATCTACCATTCTTCAGCTAAATGCCATTTGCTGAGTTGCACCCTTCTCCAGTGATGAAGTCCATTGACACCTCCAAGCAACACAAGAATTAATCTAACTACTGCTCTGAGTGATACACGTTCTTACTAACACGAACATTAATCTTACAGGGCTAAATCTAATTATCTTGAGCACAGGAACAACCAATAGCTGCGCAGATCTGAGATCTTTCCCCACCGTTCAATCTATGTCTGGACAGATACAACCTCCTGAACCAGACAATCTGAAAGTTAACGAAGATTTTCCTTCAAGAATATTTCCTGAAACAGAGGAGCAATGACTTGTCTTGTGTTTGTGTTTCTATTTACAGGGGCTAAAAGGAGAGGGCCGCAAGTGGCCACACGTTTATAATTAATCCCTGTGATTCTGGAACCGAGATAAATTGAAAGGGGAGAATTTGGAATGTGAAATTTGTTTGTGGAAGAGGAAATGGAAACGTAAAGGCGAGAAGCCAACAACACTCTTTAATCTGTGTTACTATGTTTTTTTTTAAAAAAAATTAAAATATATATATTTTTATTTTTTTATTTTTTTATTTTAATATGATAGTATCAAAAATAATATTTTTTATTTTGCTAATATAAAACACCACATTATGCATAGAGTCGATTTAATTAGTATCTTTCTATTTTTAATCTAACTATTTAGATCTTTTAATTATTTAATCATAAAGTATTTGAGATCATTAACCTATGAAACTAATAAACAAAAAAAGATCTAAATAGTTAAACAAAAAAAAAAAACACTTGAGGTCTTGACCTAGCGGTGGAAGGGGTTTGTTCACTTTCTCTGCACCTAGGTTTAAATCTTATTGTGTACGCCTGTCACCCCTGCAGTGCCTTACATGCTCATTAGGTTTGTAGGATTAGTCGTGGTGCGTGCAAACTGGCCCGGACACCTACGTAAAAAAAAATATAATGAATGGAAATATTTTTGGGAGGCTTTTGTTTTTTTGATTTTGTGTTTTTATATCTTGTCAATGTTGCTTGTGCGAGATAGAGCGGGAAAGGATTTTTCTTTCTTTCTTTCTTTTCTTGGGGGGGTTTGTATACGAAGGATTTTTTGAATTTTCATTTACTTTCATATTTTGTTATTTTATTATGTTTTCTTTTCCTTAAAAGATGAAGAATTTTGAGAGAATGGATTTTCAAATAACCCCTTATTATGTCTATGTTGGACACTTGTCACGCTACTATGATGACAGCACACTCCTGACGATTTTATAAATTAACCATCTCGATTATTTAATAATTAAACAGTAGAAAGACTCAATTAATCATGGTAAAAGAGCGATGGACACAGTTAACCCTCTTGATAAATAAACCAATTACATCTTTGTTTAGACAAAAAATTGCTTAATTAACAACATTTTTTTTGTGTGCAACTTTTAGCCTTGATTTACAGGTCATCTTCTCAGGCAAACTCTATTCATCTTCCACGCAGGAATGTCTCATCTTCATAACACAAGAAGCACATTGGCAAAATAACAGCATTCTCTTTATTCCAGGACTTCCATAGACACAGGCAGAGGGAACGTATAATAAATAGAAATTGCGTCGGTTTTTATTTGGCTAAACACAACATTATTGCCATGTTTTACACAGAGCCGATGGTGTTGAACATGTTTGGCAATGAAGCAAGCACGCCATTAGGTTTTACAGG